>BRZM01000069.1:4705813-4742053 GCA_033238685.1 Lates japonicus
CACTGTGCTTTGGATTTGTGCTAGATGGGGAAAAAAAAGACCATTTACATTCTTTAACTTTTGATTTCTATGGAAGTCTTGTGTTTGTTCCTCAGATTGTCATACATTTTTGCCATTTGCCTGTTTTAGGGACCTTTTACTGCCAGACGGGAATCGTGTAAGTGCCTTCTCTGTGGCCAGCACAGCCATTGCTGCAGCCCAGTGGTCCTCAAGTCAGGTAGGTCCCTGTACGCTCAGCATCGTGTTATTTATCGTCTCCCAATATCAATGTCACAGGATCATAATGCTTGCTTTACCTTTACAGCCACAACAGAGCTCAGAGGGAATGTCAGAGTACAGCTACCTGCAAGAAGGCTATACTCCAATGTCACAGGTTAGTAGAAGAAAACATAGAACTTAATTGAGGTAGTTTCACACCTCTCAAGCTCAAAATTTTATCTTTGTATTTCAATTACTTGCTTTTTTTCAATAGGACTATCAGACATTTTACCAGCAAGGAGCAGGAGCCAGCACCTCACAGGGAAATGGAATTCTAGGAGGTACGAGATGCTTTTACGCCTTATAGATGTTGGCACGATTAATGACTATTTATTGTTTAATTATTGTAGTATTAGAAAAATAAGAGAATATTACAGTTAGTATGTAGTAAAATGTAGTGTGTTTTTTATGTGATGACACACAGCTGAGATTACAGGATATTCTAACATTTGTTCACACTAAGGCTTTAGGAAAACAAAAACAGCAATACAGTAAAAATAAAGTCGATAAACCCTGTTCATAGAAGCAATTTGTGTTTCCAATTTGTGTTTCCAATTTTAGCCGCCCCAGGTGTAAAGATTGTTCCAACTGCAGCTGGAGTAGTGATCTCACAGAGTGCACAAGTCTACCAACCCCATATAATTGCTCAGCCTGCTGTTCAGGTAACACACGTTTGTGTTAGCTCTATAATTACACTGTAGTACCATTGTCAAAATGCATAGTCTAACAGCCTCCAAATAACAATTACGTTAATTGCAGGCACTGCCGCTTGCTCAACAGCTAGATGTAAAACCCCAGACGGGACATCTCTCAGGCATTGAAGCTGCATCTGTGCCCATTGTCCCTGTAGTCGCTGCCACTGTTACCGCTACCAGCACAGTAACAGCCTCTGGGCAGACAGCTGACACCAGCACTGGTATGAGCTCAAAAGACCCCTTAAAACTTGTTTTGTTAAAGTGTAATGATGATGATGAACAATGAGCAAAATCCTTGACTAGTCTTTAATGTGATTAAACAAATATGTGGACCACACATCTGTTTTCTAACTTGGAAAATAAGTTTTTTACAGCCTTTGTTAATAATGTTGTGCTGTATGATTGACAGCTGTTCCTGATACATCCACCTATCAGTATGATGAGTCCTCCGGCTACTATTATGACCCTCAAACTGGCCTCTACTATGACCCAAACACACATGTAAGTAGCGCACAGGGACTCACTTGGTTTTCTGTCATGTTGATGGTAGTTAGATGAGTTTCAATTGTTTTGATTGTACATGTTGTTTATCTCTTTTCAGTATTACTACAACTCTCAGACCCAGCAGTATCTGTACTGGGACAGTGAGAAGCAGACGTACGTTCCAGCCCCAAGTGACGCAAATGCTGGACAAAATGACAACGCAAGTGGCTCTGCAGCAACAGGAAGCAAAGAATCTAAAGAAGGCAAGGAGAAAAAGGAAAAGCCCAAAAGCAAGACTGCACAGCAGGTATAATCAGAAATCCTGTGTCCTGTGTCATAAATAATCTGTTATGGAAATAGTTTCTTCTACTTTCATGTAGCGTTTTCTGAATGTTTTACATATTTCAGTTCCCTTTTTTTTGGATTTTAACTTCATGCTCAAATCTGTTTTTCTTTCAGATTGCTAAAGACATGGAACGATGGGCTAAAAGTCTCAACAAGCAGAAAGAGAACTTTAGGAGCAGCTTTCAGCCTATTAGTCAAGAGGAGAGGAAGGAGGCAGCAGCTGCTGATGCTGGCTTCACGCTGTTTGAAAAGAAGGTAATTCAGTGGGATTTAATACCTGACAAAGTTCTGATACTGCGTGTGTATGCCTTAGACTTAAATTTTTTTTATTTTATTTTAGCAGGCAGGAAGCCTGGACAGACTCATGCCAGAGATGCCAAGGGGCCTTGAAGAGGAGCCACCAACCAGCTCAGTCAACACCTCCAAGGTGAGTGACTAACTCCCTGGATTTGGGGGGCTTGTATAACTGTAACGATTACTGTCAGTGCCATTTTAGTTAAATTGAAAATATTTTCAGTTATATTCAAGTGTTATTCATGATAACAATATTTACACCTGCCTCTTGTTTACCCATGGTGTGGTTAGTGTGGCCTTGTGGCAGCCTACAGTGGAGACAGTGACCCTGAGGAGGGTGGAGCAGAGCCCGACGGTGGCGACATAGGCCAAGACAAGCTGACAGACTGGAAGAAGCTGGCCTGCTTGCTGTGTCGGAGACAGTTTCCCAATAAAGAGAGTCTAATTCGACATCAGCAACTCTCTGACCTCCACAAGGTAAAATCAAATGTATTGTCTTCAGACCTAAATGGGGAAAGTCCAAAGTGAGTAAAGCACAAGTCCACTAATTCATCGAGGTAATTATCTTTTCCCTGGTCTTTCCTAGAAAAACCTGGAGGTTCTCCGCCGATCCCAACTGACCGAAGCGGAGCTGGAAGAGTTGGAGAGGAAAGAGACCGAGGTTCGGCTCGATACAGAATCACCCAGCTGTGCACCCAGCGAGTTGTATCGTTTATCTTTCAAACTGATCACATTTTAAAATTCAAAATCTTTTTATTCTTCTGGTGAACAGATGAAATATAGAGACAGAGCAGCCGAGAGGAGAGAAAAATATGGAATCCCTGAACCCCCAGTGCCGAAAAAGAAGAAATTTAACCAACCACCACCAGTCATGTAAGCTACCTTGCTTAGCTTGAAGTACTGATTTGTGTAACATGCTGTTTAAAATATGTTTAAATTATTAATGTTTAAATATCTTTTTTCCCTGTGCAGTAATTATGAGCAGCCCACTAAGGACGGCTTAAACAGTGACAATATTGGGAACAAAATGCTGCA
Source organism: Lates japonicus (assembly GCA_033238685.1). Classification (NCBI taxonomy): domain Eukaryota; kingdom Metazoa; phylum Chordata; class Actinopteri; family Centropomidae; genus Lates; species Lates japonicus. The sequence continues at coordinate 4,708,924 of BRZM01000069.1, forward strand.
GGCCATGGGCTGGAAGGAGGGGAAAGGACTTGGTCGCAACCAGCAGGGCATCACTGCACCAATTGAGGTATTTAACTTCCAGTGTCAAGAGTGTATCCAGTACTCATCAGCATCAGCAACTGTATATATCTTTTAAAAAGTACTGAAGTTTGTGGTTTTCCTTCTCAGGCACAGTTGAGAACAAAAGGAGCTGGACTCGGCACTAAAGGCACCAACTACACCCTTTCCGCTTCAGACACGTACAAAGACGCAGTCCGCAAAGCCATGTTCGCTCGCTTTACTGAGCTGGAATGAGTCGTTAGACCCGAATAATTTATCAGTGTGGCCTGTACATGATTTGCCTCTTTTTCAAGGAAGACGTCCACCACGTCTGCATCAAGACATCATTAAGATAAAAGAATTGGCATGGGAGCAATCTGCTTTAATGATTTCACTCCATATATGATCTACAATGACTGTGCCTCTTGCCAAAAACCAGACCATAGAAATAATCTGTACTGGAGGCATATTAAGATAGTGAATGACATAATTTATAAGTTGTACATATGCACAGTAAATTTACTTCCCTAGTTTACATATTTCTTTTGTATTTCCTCTGTGGTAATGCCTTTTTTGTGTCAGCATGTTAAAAAGATTGTACAGTTTATACAAAATCTTCTGTTTGTACATAAAATAAATGACATAAGAGATTTTCTGATGGTGTTCTTTATATCCAATCACACACTGTGAGGTTTAATGATTATAAATATCATTATATATTTCAACCAGGAAACGTAGAACATCTGTGGTTACAATGCAGGTAGTGGTGCATTGAAAATAAAAGAGGGGAAATAACCACCACTCAGTGTGAAGGATCCCTGTAGATTAAAGTGCTTTCTGTCTTGATAAAACCAGTGTTTCTAAATCGTGTTTGACTCAGAATATTAAAGAAATATTTGCCAAATATACACCACATGAAACAAAACTGGCTGAATGGTGGAGTTTGCAGTCCAAAAACTGAAAACAGCCAAGACAGAAATGCTAAGAACCAAATACTCGTAGCCTACAAGCCTTTTTCATTTGTACATACTCTACTTTTACTAACCGTGATTATTTTTGACAAGAAACTGCAGTGGTGCCATTTTTCACAAACGTTAACATGAAACAATTGTGTAATGTTCAGATTGATGAAAATGTTTGAATCATGGTTCGAATGAATGCTACCAACTTGTGTTGCTTTTTTTGTTTTTTTGTTTCCCTCAGGAAAGGTTGCTCGTCACGTCTGCTCCTCTATCTCATCATCCCTCATATATTCACAGCTGAAGCCTGCAGCATTTCGGGGACATAATACAAATTTTATGAAGAAAGTCTGACTGTGGTCAGCCTGCAGTTTTAATGATTTTTAATGATGGAAACATCTGCTGTATGCATGTCTTTTAGGGTGCTGTAGTGAGGCTGTCTGTCCACTAGAGGGCCCTGAGTTAAAGCCATGCACTGACTGACATCCACCCTACTGAGGTGTCTCTCAGCAAGACACCAAATGTTTTTCAGCTTGAGCAATTCTTCCACTCTAATCTTCCTGTGAAGGGGACACAAAAATAAATTTCTGCAGAATGACAAATAACTATAGATAAAGGGAGTTTGTCACCATTTGAGGGTTGTTATTTAGTTTATTTAAGTTGTTTATTTAAGTTATGTAAAGTAACTAAGTACATTTAGTTAAGTTCTATACTTAAGTACTTCACCTTTTTGGTTTCTGACATCTTAAAAAAAAAGCAGTGAATAGTCAGGATTACATTTCAGATGTATTAGAGTTGTTAGATGCTTCACCAAATACAGATTTTCTACAAATACAGAAGTGTTCAAATGATCCAATATCTCTCAAAAAAAAGATACGAGAAAAAGTTCCAAAAACTGAAAACAGATTTGTGAATCAGAACTTTGTTTTTCTTGTTTAGTCTCCCATTAATCATCTAATGACCCCTCTGAATCATCTGGTGTCACTGTGTACATAAAGCATTTCAAACTAGCTCCACCTCCAGCTGCTACAACAATAACATGCTGCTTACACACTGATGCTTCAGTATTGATGGTCTAATGGTGTCATATATAATAATATATCAGTCAGAGGGACTAAACTAGTACTTTTACTTAAATACTTTAACTATATTTTGCTGCTAATACATATGTACTTTTATTAAAGTAAAAGATGTGACCTGTCTCATATTTGACCCAGTCCATGCTCATTCCTACTTGATGGGCTTTCATCTTATTTGAGCTTTTGCTGTATCAAAGTAAGTCATGGTGAGATGTAATGCACCTCAGGGTAAAGGGAGTTTTGTTACCAGCATAGTGGCCTCTGTGTAGCCAGCACGAAAAATAACAGTGGCCTCCCTTGCTACACAGTGAGAGTGTGAGAGAACCACAGAGGGCTGCTCTACAGACAGAGAAAAAGCCACGACGGTCTTATTGCACTGATATTGACAGGATGGTGTTTCTTGTGGCTGTTACTTTTGGAACTTTACTTCAATAGTATAAATGATCAACTTTGAACGGGCAGCACTGTCGCCTCCCTGTGTGCCTGCGTGGGTGTCCTCCAGGTACTCCAGCTTCCTCCAGAGACATGAGGGATAGGTTAATTTGCAACTGAGCAATGGTTGCTTGTCTGTATATGTCAGCCCTGTGATAGAGTGGCAACCTGTCCAGGATGTACCCCGCCTCTCGCCCAATGTCAGCTGAGATTGCCTCCAACCCCCCCACGACCCTCAGAGGATAAGTGGTATAGATAATGGATGGATGTAGTCTTTGTGCTCATTTACACAACTGACCAAAGAACTACCTGACATACAGAAATGAGCCTAGCTCTGTCTTTCCTGTCATTTTCAATTCATATTTCCCTGCAATTGATGTTTAATGCAAATGTATTACTTTGCGATCAAAGACATTTAGATCTGGGTGAGATAATGAGGGTTTTTTTGTCCATAAGTTTACATTATTTGGTTGTAAAAATTTGCCAAATCATTAGTTGGAACCCATATGATTAAGAGCTCTGCAACCCTTAAGGATAAGCGGCACAGATAATGGATGAAAGGATGGATGATTAAGAGCTAATCCATAATATGCAAGTTTTAAAAAGTTTTTGTTTGTGGAGATCATTGCCCTCTCAGGTCAAGGTCTTTGTCTATCTGTTCGTTAGTGGAGAATGAAGGGAATATTAAAGCACCTGTAAGTGGAGAATGAAAGGCTGTTATTAATTGGATAGTTTATGTTTCCATTGTCAGACTAAGAAGTAGACGGTACACTTGCCTCAGCCTGTAAATAACATTAGAAATGATATTGTTCCTTCATACAAAGAAGTGGTCAGTTTGTCTGTCTCTGCAATGGCAGTCCTTATATAAACGGGGTGTTACACAATGAAACATAATACAGTACAACCCTTGGGTTTGTTTCGTGGACTTCATGGCGACTTCTTTTGATATTTCCACCTCTCAGCGAGAAATGTTCTGAACCTCACATCCACCTCTGTTACATAAGTATATCATAGCAGTACACCTTGACACCCGTGGTCTTAGATGAAATCTCTGGTGTTATGTTCCCATCCCAGCTTTCTCAGAAACACCACAAAAATCAAACATCCATCCGCAGCTCGAGAAAGATGAGCCGTATCCCTCTCTCTAAGAACGGGCTTACGTAATTCTTTTAAATAAACCGTAAAACTGATAAAGAGCTCGGCAGTGATCGAGTTCTGCTCGTCGCTTAAGCAGATTACAGGTGAGGTGTGTGAAGCATCAGTATGTGAGCTTGAAGCAGGTGATTCCACTAAATGTAATTTATATTATCATGGAAATAATGTGATTCAAATACCACTCAGGCTCATATCAGACAGTACCAGGAAAGTCTGTTTGACTTAAGGATCCTAAACTCAAGTGCAGAGTAGCGTTTGGTCCTTTTGTTCCTCAAACACTCTGTATCTGTTCTTTGTAGATCGTCCACATGTTGCCAGACACCACACCTAAAAACCCAGCTGAGCAGAAGAAGGAGAAACAGTGTATAGTATGTGAGCACCAGTTTATGGCCACTGAGTTTGAATTACACATTTTCTTGAAAAAACAGAAGATTATTTAATACCAGTAACACTTATCGATGGTCTGAAACTATTTTTAGTGACTTAAAAGACTCTTCTAAACTAATCTAAATTAAATATAAGTATTCTGTCCACTGCACAATAAAAAAGATTTTAGACATATTTTAGAAGAATTTTGAATTTCTTATCCAGGTAACTGGAAATAACAAATAAATACATCATTTTGTACGGAAATGTAAAATAATATAAAGTAACATCAACATGACAGATTTGTATATTTCGATCCACATTACATAACTTAAGCAAAGACGTACAGTAACACGTCTGGCTCTTCTGTTTTACGCACTGAGCGAACGGGTGATTGACAGGTAGGATTGTGGGTGTGGAATGTATGATTCATGTCTTCAGCCTGCTCAGTCTGGGTGAAACCTTGTTTTACCATGTTGCTATTTCCCTAGAAGAGTTTCACCGGTTCCTTTAACAGAAGATTTGAAACTGTGTCCCAGTCTGCCTCTCATGACCCTGAGAGGTCAGAGGAATAGTCATCGTCCATTTACAGCAAGGTCTGTTTTTGTTGTGAGTTGCCACAACTGCAGGGGATAAGATCCCTCTCAACTATTGAACTATATTAACTGTTGAACTTTAGGTATCCTCAAACGTCATTAAGCCAACGTAGCCTGTAGAGGCCGCTAGAACGGCTGCTTACACACTTGTCCTAATGAATTTAGACAATCTCCTGCTCAATGGCTTTTTGGTAAACTTGTTCTGGGCACATTCAGCTACAGTTATAACACTGCAAAACCTAACGGGCTCTGTTCTTCAGGGCAGGACTGATAAACATATTGATCTGTCTTATACTTAGTTTAATTGTATTTGCATTTTACGAGTGTACCTTCTGTGGTTTGTGCCTCAGTGTTTTCTTGTTTGTTTGTATGAACCATATTTGATGAGCTAAATACAATTTTCCACACCGCTATTATGATAATAAAGTCCTACTCTGTTCTACTCCGATGTCTACATGAGTACAGTTATTTTTCAGTTGTCATTATCCTAAACAACTTGGTCGACTCACATCAGCACCATATCATAACCATCAGAATAAATACACACTTTTTTTTCTATAGAAAAGTGAGATCTGTTTCAGCTTGCTGTGCAACTACGCAATTAGAATCAATAAATCAATTAGTAGTTTGATTTATTGCAGGGTGTTTGCCTGTTAGACACAAAGATGACCTCTTGACCTCTGTATTAAGTGTCCTGCCAATTTCAGTGTCCAATTTCTTATTTTGAAAAGTCAGTTGTTGTTCACGAGCAATTAAGAGACAAAAGTGTGACCTATACCCACTCACTAATATGCATACTTTAGCGGTATTATGCGTTACTCATAACCAGATTGTTTTGATCGTTGTGCCATTTATGCGCAATTCCTGCACGCCACAGACTGGTGTAACCAGTATAACTACCAGTGTGACTGTCTCTGCTTCTCCTTTACCCACTACTACACCGAGTACTCGGACCCACGGCGAACAGCGAGTCTATAGGAGGGGGTTGCAAAGGAGGCGGACCTATAGAGCGACCCCCACAGCTGAGCTCCAGAGGGTTTTTACAATGCCGACCATTTCTCAAAGCGCGTGTTGAAGCTGCTGCTGCTGCTGGCTTGGAACGTGCGTAAACAGGCTACCTTTAAATGTTAAAGAGATACTGAGATATCGATCAGTGAGTGGAAAAAAAAGAAATCAAGAAAAGGAGAAAGAGACATCGATCATCAAACCATCCTCTCTCAACAGAGGAATTAACCTGAAAGCTTCGTGACGAGAGCCTTTGGTAAGACTGAACAAATCTGGTATATTTATTCTAACAGAGAGAGAATGAGCGCGCTCTGCTTGTAGATATGATGGATTTTGTGTTTAACGTAATGTTTGAATTTAACTGGTTTTATTGAAAGGTTGAGGCTTCTGAAATAACATTTTAAAACCTTGGAAATACTACGATTATTTTCCAACCACATAGAGATCTAGTAACCCACGGGAGAAAACAATGAGGACGCACATTCTGAATATTAGTAGCCTACATGATCACATGGCACACTATAGTGGGACATATGCCTTTGTTTCCTATTAAGGAGTGATCAATAAAGAGAGAATAGCATGGTTGATTCCCCCCTTGCAATGAGCGCCAAGTCCAGATGTCACGACCATGTGCCTGAAGGACTCAGTGACAGACTGTCGTTCATCTATTGTCCGATTCTGTTTCGTTTTGAAATCTTTCTCAATGGTCCTGGGAGTTAAAGTTACAGGTAAAACCAGCACCTGTATGAATAGCATTATGTCAACGTGATCAGTGTGTGTGTGTGTGTGTGTGTGTGTGTGTGTGTGACACATCGACTAGATCTCACTTTTGTTTGGTTAAAGTGTCTCGGAAATGTTTCTGAGCTTCAACTGATGGGTCCATGTTGTGGGGTTTTTCCTAAACCTCACCAATCGATATTATTACACACATTTCTTGGTATTTTGCGCCATTTTAAAAATACGCACGGACTTTTACTTGTAGTTCTCTCAGCCTTCACCTTAACGTGTCGGTGGGGTCTAAGCCACATGTCAACGAGTAAAGACTGTTTCCTTTTCCTCCAGCCACCAAAACTAAATCTACATATGACATACTACACAATCACTGTGCGTCGAGACATGAATGATACAAACACCAGTTGCTTTAACGCGCAGCAACAGCATTTTAAAGCACTTTGCCTTTGTTATTGTGGGCTAAATTTACCCATGTGGAGGAAGAGCGCCCTGTGTGGGAAGTTAATGCAGCACATTATCACCCTGTGCTGACTGAGCCTGTTACATGGGGTATTGTGTTATTATTGTGTGCATGACAATAATGCTACATTTTTGTTTCCCTAAAGTGAATTAAATGTTTCACAGTTTTTTAGGCAGTGAAAGTGTGCCAGAGCTTTGTAGTATATATTTTAAAAGCTGGTTTTAACTCTTTATTTGGGTCTAATTAATCATGTTGCTGGGTATGGTTTCTTAATTGTACAGTAAACTGAATGTCTTGGACTACTGGTCGGACAAAATGACTTCACCTGGGCCTTAAGGAAACTGTGACGCTTTATAGATACTCTACAGACCAAATGATGATCAACCAAGAAGACAGTCTGCAGTTTAATCAGTAGGGAAAATAATTAGTAGTTGCGGCCCTGTTTATTTTTATGTTTCAGTACAGTGTATAGGCTACATTCTTGCATTAATTATATGATTTTAATCACATGACATCACAGCTTGTGTTAACCCATAGTTTTATTGATTTTCATTTGTTTGAGGACCTACACTTGCTGGAGCTGAGGTGTACGGCAGTTCACCATAATGAGGAACAAGCCCTTTAAAGGCTGCTTGACTGTTACATAACTGTATATTCTTCAGTTATTCCAGGGTCAATACAGCTGTTAATAATAGTAATCATAATAAATAAGTTTAGATGTTTTTTCTTTTCTTTAAGTGATGACCTTGCAGGGTTCATTACCCTGCAGTAACCTGCATCATGGGTCTTGTAAATATGCTTAAGGTTGGAAAAGTTTACAAGTGTGTTGCAGGTTGCTAGTTTCAATCTTTGACTCTCTTGGAAAGATGTGGGTGTGCAAATGTGAATACTCCTGTGCCAAAACTGGTCAGATGGTGTGAAACAAAGCACTTAACTCCCACTTGATTGAGTGAAGGTGGTGCCTGGTCATCATGGAAAACTGTGGCTTGTACTGGTGAAAGCACAATGTGAAATATTGTTTTAAAAGATTTTAAAATACTGAACAGAGTAGGGCTGAAAAAAACATTTAACTGATTCTGGGATATAGACAGAAAGTCTAGGGAACCTTTGTCTGTGTAATCAAGGTGGAGGGGGTGAGGGGGTATGTTTTTGACTTTGGCCTCTATCTAAACACCAACACCCTATATGGGTTTTTCATGCTGGGTTCATTGCAGTGGAGAATGAGCAGATAAGCCCGGCCGCGGTCAGCGACCTCAGCGTGTGCGGGGATCAAAGTGGCTGAGAGTTTGAGCAGGAGCCGGACAGGTGCGCGGTGTGTGGAGGTCGTTGTTTTATCCATGTGGGAAGCAGCCAGCTGTGCTCTGCTGTCACACTGAACAGAATATCTGCGTTTCACTCTGCCCAAGTGTTAAGTATCAGACCCTCCAGAGGATATTATTATCTTTGTCATGGGGCTAATAATCTGTGGGGTTGAACCTGACTCTGTCATGCGCTGTCATCTATTTATACTGAAGTCATTGGAAAGTCATTTTCTTTTGCTGACAATGTGTATTCAAACGGATACATCTATTTAAGTATAGACTATACGTGTTGTGGCTATGAGTGAACTGATCTAAAGGATAAAATGTACTTCCCACAAGATTTAGCTTTTTTTTCAAATCATTCCAGCAATTTATGTTTTGTTCATCATCTTATGAGAAAGCTCAAACTGATGTTCTCTGGTTTTCTGTAACTTAAAAAATGTTACTAACGCTCCTGTGAAATTGTTCCCTCTAGAGAGAACAGTGTCAAAATATATGCTCTAAAGTTAATATATGCTGCCTTAGACATTCCACAGAGAGCCATTTGTTATTGTACTGGAACACTCACATGAAATAAATCACCATATACGTACTTACCAAGCTACAAAGCATATTACTGAATGTCAGCATTTAACTGTTACATAAGATGATGTATACTGTCGGTTGGTCTCTCTGAAAGACTTGTCTTGAGTTTGGATTCAAAAACTAAAAAAAGTTCAAGTCTCAAGTTTTGTCCTGGTAAATTCCTGGAACAATATGGAATACCCAAGGCACTCACATTAAAGTGGCTAATAGCTATACTTTTATAATAACAATTTGAAACAGTAATGTGAAAACAATGTGACAGTGTGAAAGGGGTTGAGGTATGAACTTACGGACAATTATCACCTGAATCTGCAGCTCCCCTCAGCTTTACAGAGTTTTATAGCCTCATTGTTTAGCTTAGCTTTACTGTTTTGGTTCACTCTCACCAGTTATTATAGGTTTAAATATCTAAACCTGTAATTTGGCCACTTCAGAAGCAAGTAAACACATCATTGACTTATCATCACCTTTTGAGTTGATATAGGAAACCTGTTAGATAACAGCTGCCTAGTTATACATCCAGTGGACACAGAACAATATCCACCAGATAGATTTAATCCATTTTTTACTCTTTTAGCTCTCTTTTTGGTCTCCACCAACTCCTGAGGGAAATATCTGGCTTTATAGCTGCTAAATGCTCTACCATGATCATCACCTCGCTGCTCATTTTATCTCTCCACTGTCTGGAGCTGGACAAGTAGCATACAGTGTGTTTATCACACACCCCTAAACCTAACCCTTTTTTAAAAATGAAAACAGCTGCTTTGACTAAGGAGGGCAGTGAGAGACAGCCAAAACAGTAGCAGCTAGAAAACAACAAAACAACAGCAAATTAAGTTATAAAGCTCCGCAGAACTGATCCATACTGCTCCATAGAAATATCGACCCCTTTCACAACACACATCCTGATTTGATTTGTTGTGATCATAAAAATGTTGACTATAGCCACTTAAAAGGACTGGTATGAATATTCAGCCAGGTATCTCCTTAAGTTATTTTGTGTATTATGTATTATTTAAGTCCTTCTTGGCCACCATCAACATCTTTCATGTGATGTGTTTCTTTTGTAAACGCATTGGTGTGCTACAGAGGTTCTCTGACAACAAACAGAAATACACATCCTGACAAAAACATGTCACTCTTGAACCTGTTGTGGATATTATTCACAACATACAGTGTTGTAATCATTATCTATAGAAACATAAGCATGTGTGGCTTAAATGTTTGCGTGTAGCCTTTAGGATTGTGTTGACACTTTATCACAGACCTGTGCCAAAGTGTACGAGCTGCCCGAGATGCCTGCCTGGAGGATAATTGCCCAGTGCCTCCTGCTGCCAGCCGTTGTTTACCAAGCTAGTTCCTAGAAAAATGTCCTGCAGCATGTCAAAACGTACTCGCAATTAATGAGAATTAACTGACCCCTTATGTAACTAACAAGGGTGTATTTTTAGTATACAAGACTTGTAATTCATACCTCCATGTGCCCTTTCTCTTTAGTTTATTTTCAAATAAAAGAGTAAGGCAATGTTCATATTGTCACTAGTGTTACACTGAAACACATGATTAGCTCTGCTTAGCTCAGCTCAGCTTTCAGTTCTTCATCAAGGCCAATATCTGGACAATTATCAACCCTCAGATATGTTTACAGAAGTCACATTTAACTCAGGAAACCTGTTATTTGGAAGTGTAAACTGGAGTGAAAGTCGGTGCAGTGTCAAAGAACCAAACATGACAAGCAGGGTTGTTGCACTGTATTGCACAGGTATAGTGGACATATACCAATTTAAGCTGATCAAGTTATGTAGCAATGAACAAAATTATGGGCTGAAGACGTGCTCAGACTCAGTTCAGTAAACTCTGAGTCTTACTTTCTACAGTATGTTTGGTAAAGTATACGCAGTATGTTTGGAAATGTATACCCTAAGTTGATCAAAAGAAAAAGCACTGGGGAATGACTGCCATTTAAATAACAACTGAGCTTAATATTCTCAGCTAAAGCCTTCTGTAAACACAGATAGTATTGGACGCTTGTAAAACAGCGTATTAAACTATCTTGGCTCCCTTCTTGCACTCTAGAAGTGCTGCTTCCGTTTTTACGATCCTTTTAACAATTCAGTCAGTCTGTGTGTGAGAAGGAGCCAGAAGAATGAGGTGAGAGGAAACAGCCTGCATATAAACCCACACTGTTTTATGAAACATTCTGCTGACTTTCATTATAGTGGATGTCACCTGTTTGCGATGTGCACTCTTCTCTATAACATATAATATTTAGTCAAGGCTGCAGTGACCATGTATCTCTGAAGGTCGCTTAAATGCAGAACCATGCTTAGATTTTGCTGATTTTATTGCATTTAAAGCAGCCACACAGAGATGTCAAAGCTGCTGTCTACTGCACTGTAATATGTGATTATTTAGGACACCAAACATACAGCGATTTAACAGATTCTATATTTAATGTACTGGATAGTGGTACCACACAACCTCGACCGCTGAGTTGTTTATCATTTTCATATAAAGGTATAGATGAATGACTTTTTCAGTTGGATTTATTTCTTCTAAAAAGTCAAGTTTTGGTCCTATTCATAAATTGAATTGAATTGAGGTTTGTCACACACAGGAATCAGTTACATGTACGGTGTATCCCAATTTGCCAAAGTTTTCAACATAAAGCTTTAATATGTAAAAATCATTAACGGCAGGGGAGAGCAGTAATGACGTATGCAGTTTAAACTGAAATGAGTTGAGAAACCAATTCCTCTGTTGGAAAATAGCTTGTTTTTCCTCTGGCTCAAGGACTTACTTGTAATTTAGTTTAATCATTAGTGTGTGTGTTCTGTCATGCATCACACTGCTTGGAAACAGGGAAGTGATGCAGAAAACTAATGTCCACATTAGCAGGAATGTCACATTTCATATATTTTGTCCTGTATATTTGAATGTTGGCATCATGAGTGTGTTGTCCCAGGGGTGTAGGAAGTGTATTTCATTAGCCATATTTTTTAAAAAAATTAATTAATTAGTTGCAGGTTCTCGCAGTTGAAAACTTGTTTGATGTTGTTTATGCTACAACAGTTACAATATGGTTTTAAAGGTGTGCATTGTTGACCATTGAGAATGTGAGGGAACATGTTATAACTATCAAGAGTATTGTCACATACAAGAAGGGGGTGTAGAGTGTAAAAGATGCTGTATATCTGTGTTCAACTGGTTAATCGTTGTTACGTTTTAGTGCACTTAAAACACCTAATCTAGCTCAAAAACATGGAATGGGAAAGCCAGTAATTAACTAGTTAATGTACTGAGATCTGAATTAAAGAGTAATTATTTTTCTTCCTGTCACGTTTACTATGAATTTTGTGAAACGGCTGCATATTTGGATTATTTCATGGCAATTATTCATTACTGTTAGGAGCAACAGGGAAAAAAAATCTACAAAACATTTCAATATTTGTTCATTTCAGCTGTTAAAAGTTGTTTGGAGCATTTAAAACAGATGTAAATCATGAGAAATCTAACACAATAAAAGCCTGCCTTGCCACAGAGCAGAATGTGTGAATCAGGTGGCGGCTAATATCGCAGGACATGAGCATGTGTTCCTCTGTCCCCAGCAGGCACGTGGCTGAGGATGAGCTGGTGCTGCCAGGCGCTCTTGGCTGAACCTCGTGCCTGTTTCTGATACACCACCACATGGGCATCTCCCAGTCCTCGCCCTCCATGTGCTCACCCCCGCCCACCCCCCACTTGTCCCGTGCCTCTCCTGTTTTATGTCTAACTGGCACATGAAGAAATAGGAAATAACCGTTGGGAATGCAGCTACAGTTCTTTTCAAACTAAAATATATTATAAATAGCTGTTCTCTCACTTGAACAGAAAAAAAATCAGCTAATGATTATTCACCCTCCCACCTGTTCAAACATTTCAAATGTCACGTAATGCCAGTAACTCAGAATGGAACTTTTCACTCTCATGCTCCTCCATGGCCGATCTGTTACGTAACAGAGTTCACTGTGGGCTCCAGTAGAGTGGTAAAGTGTAAGGTGACCTTCCTGGAGCTCAGTAAAAGAGGATATGCACATTGGGCATTTTCTCAGATACACAAGGATCAGTATTCAGTAACAGTAAATAGTAAAGTAGTTTTCTCAGCCCATGTGAATTTTCCCTACCAAAAACAAAAAGTATGCAGTTAATTCAATAACTTAGTTTCCAAGTAGTGAATAAAACATGTCCATCATTTAGGATGTCTGCAGGTGTTCTTGAATAGAACATGATTACTAAAGGTAATATAGACAGCTTTGTAAATAGTGTTAGTAGGAAAGATGTGTGCCAATACCATAAAATAAGGAAACAGCACAGCAATCACCTCATAAACCACATCTGTGAAGTGTCTAACAAACTGTCTTGAGTCACCTTGATGGGCATGTTTATAGACGCACATGTGGTTAAACTGCCTGGCCTGCCATCCACCCTTCATTAGATAAAATTACATAGCAGAAACAGTGCCAGCACTGTGTCTGTTTAAAGAACTAATTTTGCTTTTTCAGCTACCTGATCTCAGACGGTCAGGTCTGTACATGTCGGATGCTTCTGGTGGTGCTGATTGACTGCAGTGTTTTTGAGTTAGATTTCGGGCAGTCTCACGTGGTAGTTGGCCTGGATTTACCTATGGTTGTTGTACCTTGATACTTCAGAGAACTGCAACAGATGAGGCCATGAAGGCCTTTCACATACTTCGTAAAGGTCCAGAGAACACCTGGTAATGCTTTATCTTATAGGTCCATAATTTCTCTAATAGTTTCCGGTGGAAGTTTCCTTGCAAGATCCGAGTAATTTGGTTGTTATAATAAGGAACCTAAGGAAAAAGGCTTAATTAGAATCTAAGTAAATATTCTTTCAATATTCATTTTTAGAGACTTTTAACGCCGTCACTCTTTCCTGTACAATCAGAACCAGGTTTTGTACTCTTTTTCCCAGGAGCTTTTTTGAATATCTGTGAAAATTAAAGACCCTCAGTCTTGGTTATCAGAGTTATCAGAGCGGGGCTTTTATCCTCATATGCCTGTTAGATTCAGAAAGCTCTTTTTCTAACACTGAAATATTTTTATTTGAAGTATTAGAAATACATTTGACCTGTTCTGACTAGAAGCAATGAACAGATGAGTCAGGTAGAAACTTCCATTTGATAAGGAAATATAGACCTGACATGAATATGGTTTTATAAGCTAAAAAGAAGAAGGTTTTGACTGTGATTTTGCTTTTCAAATTGTTCAAAGGTGTTTTTATCTTTTCTAGGCTAAAACTGAGGCTTCCTGCGACTTCCTGTGCTAATACCGCGGATCACAATTTAGATTTTACTCCCTCCTTCTTGTCTTCTTGACTTTAATGATCCCTGGCTTCAGGATAAAACTGATAAGAAAAGCTTTATTGATACTGTGCATGGAATCGAATCTCACCTATTTTTCTTCACAAATGTCACCAGCCATGTGAGGCACAGTTTAACTTGTGTTTGCCAACACACACCACTGTCCACATGAATATATAACATATGACGCTTACTTGCAAGGTTATATTGTCAGGTTACAGATGTACAATGCTGCAGCCAACATCACAAGACTCCATAATGAGCCTCCTCCTGTATTTACAGTAAACGCAGTGTCTCCAGGGTGTTCCTGATGGTGAGAGTAAGTAAGAGTTTACTAGTTGTTCATGAGCAAAAACTATGATTTGATTGTGTGATTTGGATTAATAATCATGTTACTCTTTGCATTTGTAATTTATACAAGGAAGTCTCAGTCTCAGCTCTCTGGAAATGATCATTATCAAAGTCTCGTGTTGCAACAGGAAGTGTGACATTAGGGACTTTTACATTTATAGTTATGTCACGGGGCAAGTTATCTTTGGGAAAATAAAACAACTGTCTTAGATAAAGCAATGTAAGGTTTCAGTGAGGTTGATGTTCATGGTTTTAAGTAAGATACAGGTTTTGAACATTTTTTTTTTCCCATCGGGGTAAACTGTTGATTCCTCCACAGGCTATTTTAGCTAATTACTGTGTGGAGTATCATGCAGTGTGACTTTCTTTTATTCCTCTCAGGTTTCTTTTGTAGCTGTGCTGGGACGGTATCAATGACCCTCTTGAACTGTACAGTATGAATAGCAGTAACGGTGATCTTCTGGCAGAGAGGACTCTGTGGACACAATTGAGCTGCTGTACACTGGTCACAGCGGAAGCAGCACACAAAACACTATTGTGTCTCTGAGTGAAGTAGTGAAGAGGATTCATTGGGGTCATGGGAGGCTATGACAAGTTATTAATAGTTTTTAATCAATAACAACAACAGTTTCTTGGTTAATGAATATGTCTCCTTTGTCCTCAAACCGTGGCTACAGCAAACCCCACACTCATAAAGGAAAATACAGTTAAAATGTATAATTATAGCATTACAGTAATGACTGTTTTACAAACTGCTTTCTCAGTAATTTAAGAGATCCCTTGTTGTGAGTAATTTGCTGTTATATTCGTCATAAAGGTCGCTGTGTGTGAGACTGGCTTGTGACTTTAACTACACAAAAGACAAGAGCAAACAAAAGTCAAAAAAACTCAAATAGACCTTGACCTTTGACCGTGCAGTGTGGACTTGTTTGCTTTGCTCAGTACTGAAACTCTGGAAAGCACAAAGAAATTTTGCTGTGTTTTCTGTTTTATCTCATCATGCACAGCTACAGTGTGTTAAGTATGTGCTGTTCATGTCTGTGTATGTACTACAGCAGAAGTTTTAAGTGAATGAATTGAATGAGTGAGTGAATGAGGTCAGGTATTGGGTGTTGGAAGCCACTGTGTCAACAGTAGAAGTGAGTCATTGCTGCACAGTTGTTGGACAGACCGATATTGAATAAAAGGATTCATGACGTCTGTGATTGATCGCAGGAATTACAGAAACCTGGTATGTCAATATGAGAGCGAACAGACACTGCAACACTGTATGACTCTATCACTCCATCCATCCAGCCTTTATCTATACCGCTTATCCATTAGGGTAGGGGGGCAGGGCTGGAGCCAATCCCAGCAGACATTGGGTATGACACTATAACTCTTTGAAATGAAATGGAAATGGACATTAAAATGAATTGAAACTACAGTAAGAAAAAGTATATATAAAAGTAAATATAGCCAACAAAACTGTACAGTAGAAAGGCCATACACTAAAAAGATATAAGGTGAAGGTACCAGTTGTTAAGCCCACGCTTTTTGAACAATACTTTCTTCAATGTTAAAGTCACAGTCAACTAAAAATATTGTATCCTTGCCACATTAATGTGAAACTTCTGTTTTTGATCATATTGTTACTCATAAAAAAACATGGTTTCAAAAAATTTCTTTTCTCTAAAACATTAAATATTCAGTAATAAATACACAAGATTACAAGGTTTGACAGCACTGTGGAAACACCCCCACAGATTATTGCTAGATCATGTTCACGGAAATCCTTAACATCAGGTTTTTCCAACCCAGCTGCACCCACTTAAAACCAGTGAGAGGAGCATAGACAGAACATTCAGTGATATGTGCCACTAGTTCACAGAATAAAGTAAACAAACAAAAAAAAAAAAACCCCAACAAACAAACCCATACACCTCTATGTTTGTGATTCATGTCTTTCCTGCCTCCCCTCCTATAGATATTCAAGATACCGAGTACCTTTAAAGAATCGCCTTCGCTGAACACACACAAGCCAAAAAGAATCTGCTACAACTTGGACCATGGAACCTGCTCAGTCAGAGATGAACATCTTATCCAATGGGAAAAGTCACGACCTCGGAGATGACATGAGTGTGCCAATGAAGACGATGCTAGAGGAGGATCAGTGAGTATCCTCCCGTTATTCCACACACAGATGAATGTCTGCTCCTTGCTGCTTACATACTGGTAATGGCATTTAACACAGCATGTGTCAACCACTGTTTATACTGGGTCTTCTTGTCTCTCTGTTAGTTATACTTGTGTGAAAACCACATCCTGGATTATTTAAAGCAAATCAACTGACTTGAAAAGATTTTTATACATCTACCTCTGTCCCTGTGATAAGAGTTTCCCATTAATACAACCAGGATAATGGATGTGGTCAACGACATACAGTATGACTTACTTCCTGCATAATCTTTGCTTTTTTAAATGCATGTTTACCTTGTTTTTGGGCTCGCCTCAACGGGTGGATCCTTATACAGAAATGGCACTCAAACTGTCAGGTATGTCTGTGGAGATTTGTGTGAGGGGTTTTCCCACTGCTTATGTTTATGTTTTCATGCTTATAATAATGCAAAAAAAAAAAAAAAAAAAAATGAAGTATGCAAATTTAACTACTGTTTGTGGTAGATAAGTGTATAGTTTTTAGAGGTAGATGGAGGAACCATCAATTAACAGGCATAAATTTTCCACTTAGATTCGACGACCCTGATGGAGGACTGGAGAATGAGGAGTTTTTGCCCAGTGCAGATGGAAAGAAACCTATACGCTTCACAGATGTAAGTGTAAAAGCCTACATTTACAGGCATAAAGCAGCAGAAAGAGCCTGATGACTTCTGTTAAAATAAATTAGAAATTCATTGTATGTTCTTATTTTGTTTTTTTCCCCATCAGTTTGAAGGGAAGACCTCTTTTGGCATGTCTGTCTTCAACCTTGGCAATGCTATTATGGGCAGTGGAATCCTGGGATTGGCCTATGCCATGGCCAACACTGGCATACTCCTCTTCTTGTGAGTAAATAAGTATGTTTATCAGAAAGTGTGCACTTGCGAAACATAAGCTAGAATCTACCCACTTATCAAACACTGGCTAAGTCACTGAATTGTTGTCAGTATCTCAGCTGTAATCCCCCACTACTTTCTACAGGATTATGGTATAGGAGCGGGCTGCACTGGTGCTGCGATCAAGTGTCAGGGTACTGCTAGTTACTTATAGGACTGATTTATTATCTGTCATGACATCTTGTAACATATCATATCCCATGATATGCCCGCCTCTATTCATAACTTTTTTCTCAGGCTCTCGCCCCCGCCCTCGTTGCCACATAGAGAGCCCAGAAAAGGCCACAACCCAGAATAACCAAACCTCCAGATCCGTGTGTGAGGCATCTGGATTGCTCATTTAGTTCCTTCTGTTCCGCGCAGACTGGCTGTTGTCACACCATGACCCTAGTAGTCTGTGGTCATGTAGTCTGTGTTTTTGTAGCTGCAGAGAGCAAGTAGCAGCACAGGAATAGAGAGTGGCCTCAGAGTTAGCCTCAACTTTTGACAAAGGAAGTCAGATCAATGCTAATGCTTTCAAAGAGTAGCTCCTCTATGACCAAGGCTGTGGGCACCCCTTATTAAGTTTCTGTTAGGAGTTAGGTCAGTGATGTTATAACTATTTATAGGTGGTGACTTCTGGTATCCGGAATCCTTGCTACATAGCAATTAATTATTAGTCTTAATTTATGTGATTTCCAAATGAAACACTTGTGGCTTTATATCTCTCTATGAGACATTTGTAACTTTGTTGCCTCAAAGACATCTTGATTCATCAGTCATGGTACAAATAGATGTTCTCAGTCCTCCTCAGCTTATTTCCAGTGTGACACAGAAATAGCGTAGTCATGAGAAGCCAGGTGCCTTACTGAATATTCCACCAGTAAGTCAGGATCCAGAGAGGGATATTTTCTTCATTTAGACAAGGCACCAAACTCTGTGTGATTTCTCCAACAGACACAAATAAACATTTGTTTGTGAGTTGAGGGAGCTCAGACAGTTTACACGGCCTTTATAACAGCACTAGTCGCTGTTCGGTGGAATCTCAGGGGCTTGATCTCCGCCCCTCTGCTTACAGAGACGGGAGATTCTCACTTCAGTTGTGGCTACAAGAAACACAAGATTGTACAGAAATGCCGGGAAAAGGTCTGAGAAAGGTGATGGATTTGGGATCACCCTCTGACTCTTGAGGAATGCTGACCTGAGAGCCCCTGCTCAGTGCCTCTGTAGGAGGACCACTGCAACTCATTAGACAAAAGGGGTTATGGGAATTAGCATTTTCATCCTTGTGTACTACTGTTGACCTTTATCAATGGAGTACACTGATTTTCTTTTATTAAAAAAAGACGTATTATTATTTCAAGAATGCCTCCCCTTGTTCCATGTTGATTACTGGCTTCAACTGTTGATATTATGTTGCAATAATACAATTAGCATTTCAAGAATGCAAGAATGAGCAGTATCAGCTTCAAAATTCAATCCAATGGCCAGATATGTAGACGACTTAATGCAAATGAAGGAATGACAGGATTGTAAGGCAAGACTGCAGAGTTTGGGCAAAATAACAGCAGCATAACAGAGGTATATGTTTTGTGTCACAGGTTTCTTCTGACTGCAGTCGCAGCCCTGTCATCTTACTCCATTCACCTGCTGCTCAAATCCTCTGGCATTGTGGGTAAGCCTTAGTTCATGTCTAAGCCTTTTGTAGTGAAAAAGTAAGACGAAATGATGTGTCGACTTGAACTGAAGTGTTGTAGTTCACTATAGTAACTCACTTGTTTAAGTACACTCACTGTCGCACTAGGTTAGGCAGTTATATTAGAGTTTTTTTTTTTGCACATGCCAGAAATATTAAAATGAGATTGATTAGGCTTCTAGTCAACTTAATTTCTCTTAGGCTTAGACTGTCTATAAAATGGGAAATTAAATTCAGTTTGTTTATCAAATAATCTGATGTGTGATTAAGCTTACAGGGTCTAGACAAATATTAAAACTGTGAAACTGACACATGGTTCTTCGCCCACCAGACACATTATTTTGAGTTATTTTTTGAAAGCGGTTTCCTGTGTCCCTCAAAGGGATGTCTCAGCAAACAGAACTGAGTGAAAATGATTGTTTGTAATCTGCTTACAGGAATTCGAGCTTATGAACAGCTGGGGTACAGAGCCTTCGGCACTCCTGGAAAAATGGCTGCTGGTATAGCAATTACCCTGCAGAATATTGGAGGTGAGGAGCCACCGTGGCTCTGTGGTTAATGTGCTCACAAATATGCAATCTGTCTGCACACTCACTGTAGGAGAAAACATGTATTACACACCATTACATGGATTAGAGTTTATACCCCCCTTACCCAACCATCACACATCCATATTCACCTAAACCACTGGTATTATTTTGGCTTTTGTTCTTGCCTATAATCGTCTCTTCAAGTGGGAAGTATGGGTTTACATTAAGAGCAAAGACCAGGGGATATGTTGGTAAACAGCTGTGTTCCTGCAGGCGTTCCTCCCACTCACAGAGCAGCATGTGTGATTGGATTTCTCTGACCAAAGCTTTATTGAGACACATTAGACTGTCATTAACTCAATTCAGCAGCATGATAGGTTACATTTGTAGTTCCCAGAGACTGAATGCAACATTTTTCAGCCTGAACGTAGGTCCAATAATTACAAATGAATTTAGCGACCGCGACCAAAGATTTAGAATTTCTGAGCTGTGAAGCTCTGAGAAGTGTCCTCCCATGCAATTTAAGATCAGAAAATTACATTTCTACAAAGCCCAAGAGGATGTCATTACATTCCTTTTATTTGTCTAACCAAGGGTCCAAAACCCAAACCGTTAATTTACTGTCATGTAAAAATGCTCACACTGGAGAAGCTAAAACAAAGTTATGCTTGCTAGCAATAAAATTCTGGTGGGGAAATGTTGTCTTTTTGTCAGCCTAAAAGTAGCCCAAGTGAAATCTCTTGATATTTTTTACATTTTAAAGTGACCTACTCCAGGTTACAGAGTGTGTCTCTGTGTCCTCTGTGGTAGCTACTGCTCTGTCACTAATGCAAACACAGTGTGATAAGTGTTCTTATGACATGGCTTTGCTGATGTCTGTTTGGTATGCCAGCATGATGGCACTCACACATTTTCACATTTTCCTCTGTCTCTTGTCTCTCTTACAGCTATGTCCAGCTACCTGTACATTGTTAAATCTGAGTTACCGCTGGTCATCCAAGCTTTCCTGAAGGCAGATACCAATTCTGAGTGAGTATTATCGTTTATCTGTGCTGCTCTTAAAAGTCACATGACTCCCGCCTGCTGTTGCCCCAGAGCTCAGACACTGTGTGCAGGGTCAAGGGGCCTGGCAGACTATGTGGGCAGCGAATATGTCAGTTTGCACCATTCATTGATTCAGTTAGCAGGGGGGGGTCCTATAGGGCATGTCATTACCCTTTCCCACCTATCACTTTTGGAGTGAGATAAACTCACATTTATGTCTGTGTTTGTGTGTGTTTATGTCAGGGTCAGAAGCTTAGCTACAATTGAAATTGACATATGAAGTATTATGACTCTCTCTCTCTCTCTCTCTCTCTCTGTCACACTCACACACACTACTGACAGCAGCAGGTGGTGTAACATGGGTGCCAGATTCCGAGGCTGAGCATAAGGACAGGTCAGCTCAGGGCCAGCTCTCAACAACCAAGGCACACACTGTTCATTTCTACTTGACGCACCTCTTGCTGTTCAAATCCATGGCGTCAGGAGAACAGAGGCGAGGGGAGGGTGGTGTGGGGCCATGGTTTTATTTATGACCTGTGGCTCTTTAAATAGACAGCATTGATGTGTGACAGATGGACGGACAAGTACCTTTCACTTAAGATTGCCTGAGCGAAGATAAAAATTGTCTCTACCAACACATGAAAAGGTGTACATATACATTATATGGACACATTGGTTTCTAGGAGTCTTAGCATGGTCACACAGGAAGAAGATCAGACATTTGGCAGTGACACTCAGCTGTAGACTTCAGCCTTGGACTTGACTCAGACTGAGGTCACAAAGACTAGATACACTGCAATAAAAGATACAGTGCCAGACAGGCCTTTGTTAATCACGCAGCTTAAATATTTAATTACAAGGCCGAAATGTTCATAAAATGTTCATATGCAAGACTTGCAATTTGCCTATGAAGACTTGCAGCGTGACTTGGACTTGTCCAAAGTGACTTGAAGTAACTTGAAACTTGACTTGGATTGGCCTCAGTTGGCTGGAGATTCGACTTTCCCTTAACAGCACGTGAAAGCCGATCGTCTGAAATGACCTACTGACGAGAAGTCCGAAGGGGGCACGACCTGTGACTCGTGTGACTTCCCATGCTTTCAAGGGACTCCACCGCAAACACACAGAAAGCAGCAGACAGCTGATCCCACTGGCGGTGACTCGTTCAGAGGGTTAAAAGTAAGAGCTTAGCAGAGCTTAAAATGGGGCTGTAGGGCACAAAAACCTTTCTGAACACAGGATTTAGGAGACAGAGGTCTTTAACTGTTTGACAATCATTTCTATAAGCTGTTGCTGTTGCTGGTGCTCTTCTCAGATCTAAAGCTACTGATGGTTTTGGCTCCCGCACATATGTTTCCCTGTTACTGGTGGTTGTCCATCTCAAGGCAAGACACAAGCCACGTACCGTCTGTTTACTATAAACAGCAATGTCGTTACTAATCACAAGCCAGTGAAACATCTTATGTTCTACCTATGTTTCAAGAGTAGGCCACCGAGACAGATCAACACAGAACGCGATGACATGGAGCTGCTTCCCAGCGCTAACATGTCCACATATGCCAAGAAGGCACGTATACATGTCGTGTCAGCTATTTAAGCTATACAGGGAAGCTACGTTTTATAGGGGGCATGCACTGGATGTTTGTTTAAGGAGAGGACATACGTGGTGCCCACATATAGCAGATAGTGATACAGCACCAAGGTCCCCCACTGGACTGATGGAGGACTAAGTAGGGCTAAGATTGGATGTGTCATTGCGTTCTCATGTTTTTTAGCCTTCATCCAAAGCCTTAAGCAATGCCTATAAGAAGTGAGATGGCAAAGTGAAGCTGACATTTGTAATGTTTACTGACTTCTACAGTGCTTTGTGTTGTGTAGGCTCCACCATGTCCTTCTTCTCTGCAACTGCAAACCATCATGTAAATCATCAGAGTTATGTAACAGTCTATTGCAGTGCTACTGTCGAGAGCAACATAAGCAGACATGTTTTTCCACAGTCTCGAGGCCAAGGATGTTCCCATCAGGCCGCTGTTGTCCTGCCAAAACGCAACACGTCAGCCACTTTGGACCAGTAGATTTTTAACAACCCGGTGACATTCAGACAAGTGCTCTCATACTGTGTGATTTTAGAAAAAGCAGGGCCAACACTTTCACTGAATGTGTAAAACAATTTCTCACCATCTCATTTTCCAGTCTATTTTTGTCCGTGTGTCTGTGTACTGTGTCTCTGTGCCAGTGTTTGAAATATTGAGCTCACCAAAGTAAACTAGACTTTTCTCCAAACAGTCTGTGGTACTTGAATGGAAATTACCTGGTCATCATGGTCTCTGCCTGTATCATCCTGCCCCTGGCTTTAATGAAGCAACTTGGTGAGTAACACTGCAGTCGTACACATTCTCTGCCATCCCTGGCTGTTACCATCTGGCCAATATTTATCTTGAGACACCTGCATATAACACAAAGGATTATTAAACTGTTGAAAATGATGTGAATGAAGCACACAACCTGTACATTTAAGATGTTTTAATGTTCTCAAACTGCAAACAGGGCACATGTAGAAAACAGTGAAAGCCAATTTCAGCCAATGTATTATACTTGGTCAAAATTGTAATACTAAGTTAAAATGACAATTTACTAAATCAAAATTAAAATATTTCTTTCACTGATGCTCAAATCAACTGTAGCCCTTTATGAATCAGAATCAGAATAATTTATTGTCATATGCACAGTAAAAAGTAATAACTGGACAATGAAGTTCTTACTTTGCATTGTCTCACTGGTATGTTACACAACACATCCCCTCCAGTGCAGCCCTTTGCATTGTTTTAATGCAGAGCTGATTTCAGTTTGAGTGCCTGCTAAGTCAAAAGGTCACTTTAGCGACTTAGCGGTTATGCTGACCATGAACCACAATGTCCCCAGTTCAAGTTCGTCCAGGGACCAATCATACTTTGAATCGACTCACTAAATTGAATTATTAGATAGTAAGTCAAAATTACAATATAATATTTCAACTTAGAATATCATAATCTTGATGTTGTTTAATTTTGAAAAATCAACATGCTATAATACAATTGTGCTTTTTTTCCCTTCTCTCTTTTTTGGCATTAATGAGCTTTCCTAAGCTGCAGTATTTGCTCCTGGGAGACAGTTCCTCTCAACAATGTCCTCGAACTTCACTGGCCTCAACTGGAACACTTTCTACTTTTTACTTAAGATAATTAATTCTAGTCTGGCTCTTGTCTGCTGCATTTCAAAGCATTTTACACTTCACTCCAATCCACTTCACTAGATTATTTTCAAGATAAGTTTTCTATCTTCAAGACTTGTTATTTAAGATTATGTTTTCTTTTGACCTTGAGCCAACTTATGTAATGACACTTTGATGGAGCATTTACCTCAAAGTCAAGCAATTAGTGTGTTTTCATCCCACTGCTGGCAGAAGAAACAGCAGGTGCCCAATTAGACATCTTTTGTCCTGAAATGATCACACCCACTACTCCAGTCTGAGCTATTCACTACAACATGAAATGGACATGCTCGCTCAGATCTCACAGTGCTGCGAGGTCATTCAAACAGGGCATTTTTGGAGGTGTTTTTGCAGAGTCCTCATTTATAGAACAGTAGGAAATCTCCTGACGGTAAACTTTGTAGACGTCTTGTGTAACTAATAAAGCTTACATTGCCCCAGATAACGCATGAAAGCCTAAAGAATTAGTTCAGTTTAAGCGGGTGTAACAATAAATATCTTGTTCTCTTTCTTTTCAGGTTACCTTGGCTATACCAGTGGATTTTCTCTCAGCTGCATGGTGTTCTTTCTCACTGCAGTAAGTTGGTCAAGCTCACATAGTGGCACATCATCACAGTGACTCTTCACAACGAGCCTCATTTGTTCTGGCATGTCATCTTGGCACATACGTTACTCGCTTTCCCACCCTCGTCCCTTTCCCACACTCGTCTCTATTTTCAGTGGTGTGTGGCTATGTTTGATAAGGCGAATAAAGAGCTGCTTGGAGACATCAAAGGTTGAGAGTGAAACCTAAGTACTTAAAGGCTGAGTCACACTAATCTGATGTGAAACAGCTTTTCTTGAGCATGTCATCGATGGTCTAAGAGCTCTTGTTTGCTGACTCTTGACACATCCCTGCATCTTTACTCTGATTATATCCCTGCTTCCCTTTTTGCATCTCTCTGCAGGTTATCTATAAGAAGTTTCAGATTCCCTGCCCATTTGAGGAGTTCTCAGCCAACAGCACTGCTGCCCTCCTCAGCACGAATGTCTCAAGCCATGGCCATGAGTACATCAACGGTGTGGTTCACACTGATGATGACGACTCCCACTGCTCCCCACGCATGTTCACCATCAACTCACAGGTAGGTGGCTGAGGTGAAGATACAGTTTGCATATCTGGATTGTTTCAGACACTGAGTTCTGCAGGTGTACTTGCAGGTCTTAGTTTCCACACTTATTCTGGGACACTCGGTTGCAACTGCTAATCTTAGAAAGTGATATATTTATGTGTCTCTTCACAGACAGCGTACACCATCCCCATCTTGGCTTTCGCCTTTGTTTGCCACCCTGAAGTCCTGCCCATTTACACCGAGCTCCGCAAGTGAGTCATCCCCTCTGTAACCTGCAATATTTGATAGCATGTCAGTGCAGAATGTGGCATTTGCATAACTAACTCAACTCTCTAATTTCAGTCCAACAAAGAAGAAGATGCAGAAAGTGTCCAACATCTCCATCTTTGTCATGTACAGCATGTACTTCCTGGCAGCTCTCTTTGGCTACCTGACCTTTTATGGTGAGATCAGCTGTCCATGGCACTTCTTTTAGAGTTTATGTGAATACAAATGTTTATGCCCAAATCAGATTGTGCATTGACTGATATTTCCTACTGTCTAAAGATACACAGAATAGCAGAAGGAATGCTTGTTTGGCTTAGAGGCAGTAGAAGTGAGAGATGCTTTTCTTGCGATTTTAAAAATTAAAGGCCCTCCATGGCAGTGAGGATAGCAGCTTTTAAGACCCCATCGTCAAGCAATCACCCACAATCACCCCCCTTTTCAGATCTAAGTTGTGATTACAGCTGATAAGATACAGTTTTACATAGAAATGTTAAATTTTACTGTAAGAGTTTTGCAGCAAGTACAGCAGCGGTAAATTGATACAACATTTAATAACTATTTTTAGAAGAGAGAGACATCTTTTTCTGAAATTTCTAATCAGTGGATTAATTTGCTGTGTTTTTAGTATAGTCCAGTATTGTCTACTGATACGCAATAATAATGGTCAGTATTTGTCAGTTTTGAGGACAAATCATTAACTGAGCCTTGCACAGAATGTACTTTTCTACTCCTTACTTTTTAAAACATAGAGTAAAAGCTCCCTCTTGTGGTGACCATGTGTTACAATGATGCTGCTGATGAAGATAATAATAAAATTTGTTCAATTTGTGTTCCTGCAGACAACGTGGAGCCTGAACTGCTGCACACCTACAGCCGGATTGATCCCTATGACACTTTGATTCTGTGTGTGCGAGTGGCCGTCCTCACTGCTGTCACACTGACCGTCCCTATTGTGTTGTTCCCTGTAAGTTTGCTATTGATTTGTTTTCCTCCACAATGCTCAATGTGGTATTATTTCCCCATTAAATCCTGTGTTTGTGTCTGTCTACAGGTGCGTAGAGCCATTCAGCAGATGTTATTCCCCACCAAGTCATTCAACTGGTTGCGTCACACCGCCATCGCTCTCATTCTGCTCACTTTAATCAACATGCTGGTGATATTTGCTCCTAACATTCTGGGCATCTTTGGCATCATTGGTTAGTAATAAAACTTATCACTTCTGAGGCATGGGCCTTTTATGTCATTAGTTCCTCCTATTAATGTTTAAACAAATATTTGTAACATCCAACAACTTGTAAGTTGTGAAATAATATCCTATAACTACATGACAACAGAAATGTCCGTGACATGCTCAAAAATAGCATTTAATGTTTCCTAGAAGTCTCAGCTTATCCATAGGTTATGTTCTACATATAGTGCGATTATTTTTTTACTTGTTCTGTCTTTGTTTACAGACTGAATCCTCATATTTGACACTGCAGTGTCAATACATTTCAGGCTCTCTAGGTCCTGGCACAAAAAAACCAAAACAACTCATTAAAAGCAAAACTAAAAAACGTGACCAGTGCGTGTTTGCTTACGGACAAACTAATGGCCTCAGTCAATATTATTGTCACGCCATGTCCTCAAATTGGAGGCCATGTTTCATAGGTTAGAGGTTAAAGTTAAAAACATTTCAGTTAAAGGACCTCGAAGGACATCTTCAAAGCAACGGTTTCAGCATTGACAAACATGTGGATGTGTTTAAGTACACATGTACAGAGTGCACTTAAATACACATGAATGTACAGAAACACACACGGTTCACACAGTCAGATGAGGCAATAGATGGAGCTGTTTGCAACAACCTTTGTATATATTTAGAGCTCACAATCTGGGTCTTCTTTATGTATCATCTGTACATGACTGCATTCAATAAAACTCTCTGTATATTGCTGTATGCTTTGTTTCTGACCAGTCTTTTCTCTTTGTGCTTTCAGGTGCCACGTCAGCTCCCTGCCTCATTTTCATCTTCCCTGCGGTCTTCTACATCCGCATTGTCCCCAAAGATGAAGAACCCATGAGCTCAGTTCCTAAGATACTGGTAAGGCATTAAAAGCTTTGTCATGTAGCCATGAACCATTCATTATACTAATTTGGTGATACAGGCTTTTTTGTGGCATATTTTACTGTACCAGACTTCTTGATAATTAAGCTTTGAACCACTGGTGTGTGTTTCCCCTCATTCTTAGGCTTTCTGTTTTGCTGCTCTGGGCGTCTCCTTCATGGTAATGAGTCTGAGTTTCATATTCATCGACTGGACAATGGGGGGCGGCCATGCTGCAGGAGGCCACTAGAAGCTGCTTCAGTGTGTCTGGGTTTAGAAAACAGGGGGAAAAAAACTGGTTAATGTAAAGGGAGCACTATCACCTCAGTGGGAACACACTACAGGGCTGCCCAGCACACTGCCTGGGGTTTGTGAGAGTAAAAAAATATACAGTATTGTGGGTTGGAATCACTTGGATTGACCAAGTTGAATTAACTTTTTGACCGTAACACATATCTGATCAAAATCCTTTCATAAAAGCGTTAATAACTCATTTTAACGTGGTGCAATGGTCATGTAATTTATATGAATAATCAGGACTGAACAGGGTCTTTTTTTTTTTTATCACCATCTGTTTGTGCGACAAAGTCCACATCCATGATGGTGAAATGGTCCTTTCCTGTTGCTTCCTCTTTATTTAGACACAAACAGCTGCATGTGGTACTGTATAGGCAAAAGATGGTATGATTACCTTTTAGGCTGGAGGAGGAAAGGCATGAAGAAATACATAAGAGATGGCTAAATAACTTAGAAGTTATTTTTACAAAGCATAATGATTATTTTCCACGAGACGCACAAAGTAGGATTCATCCTGATCCAGCAGCACTCTGAACTGTTCATCATCTTCGTGTAATGTAAGACAAAAAGTGCTTTAAAGCCTTAAAGCGCAGGTGACATTTCATTTTCATGATCTGTCAATTGCCAGAGTTGTTATGTAGTGTAGTATCATGCAGTCTAAGCTTTTGTTCCTTATGCATAAATCAACAATTTCTTCACAAGCCCTGGTGCCTTTCAGCATTTGGAACAGCACACAAACATACAGTAAAAAAAGAAGTGTATATTTATTTAGTTACTATATTTGTGTTTTTAATTTCAAATGGACTATATTTAACTACTGTATATGATGAAGTTAATGACCCACAAATATTATGTATGATTTTAGTTTTAGCTTACAGTATATAGTTAATGGAAGGTGTTACAGACTGATAATACTTAAAATGTTTCATAAAATAGAAAGAGCTTGATTTAAGGATTTGATACCTGCCTTTGTAAAACTTTTAGCACATATATACCAAACTGTGACCTTGAATATAAACCAAGTACAGTTCAAGTTTACCCTGACAGTTCACATTTGTATTTAGTTCAGAAATCTCTTTGAGCTCTAATAAATTAAGATATTACTTTCTCCACATAATATGATAATATTACATATTCTGTATCTAGATATACCAACACTGCAGTTTCCTCCTGTTTCTACTTTACCTCTAGTAAGTGAGAAAGTTAGTGAAGGGTAGGTAGTATTTCACTAGGTTTTGAGATTAATTATATGGATAAAAGTTTGAGTATATGACACCTGTATCTCAAAAGTCACATAAATAAAAACAATAACAATCTGGGTGACCTCACCCTTTACACCAAACTCTGAGGGTTTGAACGATGCCTGGCCAAGCAACATGAATTTGTAGAAATAAACCCACTGGTGGGTCTGACAAAGTTGATCAAGGTCATTTTATTAATTTGAAGATGTATTAATCTTTTGTGGTTCTGCCATAACATCTTCACTGTACTAGTTTGTAGTATTTTGATCTGCTTACACTGTTGAATATTTAGACTTGAGAGTAATGTTTTGCATGTTACGTCCAGTCCGTCCTCTAGTTGGTATAGTGAACTGCACAGTAACAGAGATTTTCCTTCCCACACTGTCATATATAGATGTTATTGTAATACTGTACATTTCTTATAGTGAAGTGTATTGAAGTCCTGTTCTGTGCTACAGTTATTATATTGTTATATTAGTACTAGGAAGCCCTTCTTAAAAGATGTAACAACAAATAACATTTCAGACTTTGCTGTTGTGATGTTAAGTCAGTGATGACACAGTCAATTTGAGCTTAATTTAGGGAGGTGGATGAATACTTAAAACATTTGTAATTCAGATTGATTTTGGGTCCCATAATAGCACTGACAAACTGCATATGAGTTCACTCTCTCTACACATTACAAGAGCATTTTGTGATATTGAAATATATATGTCACAAATTAACTTAAAAATTATGTTTCAAAGCAATGCAAAGTTTAAAAAAAAAAAGAAACTCAGAGAAATGTTATGACAAATACATGGTGGGTTTATATTGGATCACCACACTCGGGCTTCAGAAAAGTCCTGTGTAAATCATCACTTTTGTCATTTTTATTTATGTATTACTCTATTTTGTGTTTGTTTATCAGTTCTGATTCCTGATCAAACTGTTTTTACAGACGAATTATGAACAACAGCAGGAGAAATATTATTGCATGTGTCAACTTCCGTCCCTCGCTTTTCCATGTGTATTTGCAGTGGCTGTTGTGGTGTAAATGAAGGGTTAGTTTTGTCATGTTTAGTGAACAGTTTTTATTCACTTTAAGGGATCATGCCAAAATAACAACTGACTACCTACCTTTGAAATGCCTTTAACTTTTAAGCAGATACCACAGTTTAAATACCAGACACAGTATATCAAATACCAGACACAGTATATCAAATCTATATCAAATATGCATTTTTCATGTACCTAAACAAACTTATGTGATATTTTATTATAGCTGTTATTCAAGACATACATCTATTAAATGACACAACTTTAAGTAAATAACAAGGTATATGAATTTTGGTGAATAAGATGTGGCTCTATATAAATAATGTACATAAATGTAAACCTTTTATATTTGTGACGCATATTTACGGTAGCTTGTAAAGTGTAAATAGCAGGGACAGTTTTAGTTTGGCAATAAAATAATTGTAGATGTTTTTACATTGTTTCTGTCGTCATCATTTCCCCCCTTTACTGACACTAACTGTCATTTAAGTAACACGTTTCTGGTTGCTGTGTTTAAGTGCAAATGAACAAATCGGGCTTTTGGGGTTTTTCTGTACATGGTTTGAAAATAAGAGTTGGTCTAAACCTGGTGGCACTTCTTATCATGTCTGTCGAGGCTAAGCTGTGTTTGCAAAAAAACACTAAACCTGAACTTTAGGTTATCATGAACCCTGATTGCTGACGTTGTTATGTCAATACGCTGCAGGTTTTTACTGTAACACAGCACCGCTATTTTATTTAGATGTGTTTGTTGTGGAAACTGCAGATGAGACATAGGCTGGTGTATTTCTGACACCTTAGGCATTTTAATCTGAAATGTGCTGCTACATTCAACAACTCATACAGCACATAAAAGAAATGTACAAAATGTACCCAACTGTCTCTCCAAGGCACATCAAAGCTGAATTAGTAATAAAACCTTTTGCATTTAGGAGTAACAAGGAGTGAACTGAAGCTTCCTCAACACAAACGAAAAAAGATTTTTTTTAAAACATGACCTCATCATAAGGCCACTATGACCAAAGATTACCATTAATTAAATTGCCTTTCCATTGCTGAACGATAGTGGAATACTTAAGTGTAACTTCTTATGAAACGGTTTTACAGGGCATGACACAAAATCAATCTCATATTCTTTATTGTTTTTATTGTATTTTTATGGCATGACGGGATATGTGGGTCCAGTGAGGGTCAACTAGCAGAGAAAACAGGTAGGTCTATGTCCATTAGGTGGCGCTGTCCACCAACTCTTAAATCGGCCTAATTATGTGCCAAGGTATTTCATAAACATGTAACACAAAGACCCATTTTATCCATTTAAACAGCCTGTCCTGCATCAATGCAAAGATAAACCTGCTCCTGCACAGTTCAGTCAGTCGCTCAGAGCAGTTCAGTCGACCTTGTAATGTTGTGTTGTGTCGTCTCAGAATCTGCATCCATGAGAAATGCAGAGGAATGAAGCTGGCACAGCGCCCACTGCAGTCTGCACACCACACTCCTGAAATCACGCCTCGCTGGCTTCCTCTCTAATTGGTGCCACACAAGCCGCCGCGGAGAGCTCACCTGCTTTAATTGGACTATCGCGACAAGTTGTTCAAGTGACGTCGATGCGACTGGTCGACTACTCCCAACTGTCTCAGGGATATCTGAGGGATTTTCGCGCGAGCCTAGAATTGAGCACCTAAAGGGACTGCAGCAAGTCGCGCGACCGAGGGACGCGCAGCTCACGAGGCCGACAAGACAAGTGAGAGAGTCTGCGGCGGAGCAGCGAGCACAGGCATCTCAGCCTGTGAATGGATGCAGTACAGAGAGACAGGGCTCTGAGCGTTTTCGACATGGACCACCGGTAACAGCCTGAGACCCGGTGTTTAAAAACAACAACAACAAAAAAAAAAAAAAAAACAGCACATGATTCGGACGCGCCTGCTTCATCTGTGAGCTTCAGGAGAGCAGGAAGATTGACTTTTGACGCGTGGGTAAAAACTCTGGAGTCGGCTGTTTTCCTCCTCTAGAAGGCAGTGCTGGAAACGAGAGCTGCTCCGTCGTTGTTTTTGGCAAATCTGCTGGCACACAGACCATCAGCACTGAAGCCTGTTTTTTGCGCAAGTGGTCGGTGCGCCCCAGCGTTTGGAGCCATGGGTTGTACGGTGAGCGCCGAGGATAAGGCTGCCGCGGAGAGGTCAAAGATGATTGACAAAAACCTCCGAGAGGATGGAGAGAAGGCAGCCAGAGAAGTGAAATTGCTTTTATTAGGTAGGTTACAGCAGGATATGCTCCTAAAGTCCTATTTTAAAAAAATGTAAGGAGTGTTTGTCGCTGCAAAAATATCTCCAGTTTTGGAACATAATTTTATAGAACCACCTGATTAAACACTATCATCTGATCTGTAACCAAGCAGCTCAATATGATGCTGGCATGATAATATGAAAAAACACGTTTTTTAAATGAACATTTTGTGCGCAAGTATTGTATAAAATTAAAGTTTGGACTTTACCAAGCATCAAATCATATCACAAACTACCACAAAGGCAGCAAACCATACAGAGCTAATTCTCCATATAGGCAAGACAAGGGCCTGTACAAACCATATTACTTCACAGACAAAGAGGCCATTCCAATGCTTATGTATCCACTAATCATAGTGAAACACAGCTTGTAACCATGTCATTAATTAGCCAACACAAGTATCCATATACTTGGAGATAAGTCAGATATCATCATGTCAACGTGCGGCACAGCTTCTCAGAGCTCTGCTGCTGGCATTTTGCCCAGAAAGCTTAATTCAGTTTATCAAACCTGTGGACCAGGACTAAACATTTACAGGGTTACACTTCAGCACCATTCTGAAACACACATCAGTCTCTCCCTACAGCAAAACAATTCCCGTTTGTCTGCTGGCAACAGTGAAAAAGTGCTGTTTTTATTCAATAGATTCTGAAGCTGGAGAGACACACTCCTATGTGCCTTCCTTATTCTGCCTCTCGCTCTCGATTGTACACGCACTCTCAGAGACACACAAACAACGAATACACAACCTCCCACTCACTACCAATTTCTCACTTGTGTGTGGTGTGGAGGT
>BRZM01000069.1:4742087-4834689 GCA_033238685.1 Lates japonicus
ATATCAGGACAGAACCAGATCAGCCAAACCCTGCTCTGTGTTAACAAGCTGACCATTACTGGTCATGTCTCATTGATTTGACAAACTGCTCTCGTCCATGTTGATCACACAGCGGGCACTAATTGAGGAGATGGAGCAAAATGTTTCAAATGTATGTATCGAATCAAATGTGGCCTGAAAACAATGGCAGTATGCTGTACCGAAGACAAAGGGTCACATCCAGAGTCCGCCCCAGTAGGTCGAGTACCAAAGAATTTTGGTTAAAGGAAAAGACAGGGTTTAAGAACCAAACCCACATGTTGTAGTCTGAAGATTGATTTTTCACTAACCTCAACCAAGTGCTGTGTGTGCCTAAACATAACTATAAATATGTGTAATATTTCTCTAGTCACTACAAGTCAATATTTTCTTTCTAAATCCCAGTCCATGTATTGTATGAATAAACACAATGTTAGACTTGAACCAAAGTCATCCTGATTTACCAGTGAAATGTCCACAAAATCAACAGATCACATCTCACATACATCAACACGAGAGTGGATTGGAACAGATAGAAGAGTGATATCAATCTTGTGATTGTGTAACTCTCAGCAAGAAAAGCAATATCATATTTCCCAAAAATGTCAAACAATTCCCTTAACAAGCTGGGATAAAGCGTCTTAATTACAGGATTCCAGTATTGTGAGCAACATTTTCTCTGTTATAAAATTCTCTGAGAAACTCACAGTTGACCAACACCACATAATCACTGTAGTATTTTAAATGTGCACTGCCACGCAAGTATTTACCCCCCATCATATTATTTCAGTCCTTAGAACCTTAGGACAGAGACTAACAAAATCACTAAATGAACATAATATGACAAAAACCTCTGGCTAGTTCCAAGTGGCCGTGTACTGAGAGCACTGAGAATATGCAGGAGACTGGTGCTTGTTGACGTTTCACTTTAAGGTTAAGCTGAGGACATAATGTAGACGACATAATGGTTGTATTTGTCTTGTTTGTGTATGAGAAAATACTGACTTGTTCTGACAAAGAGAAGATGAGTCACTTGATGGTAGCGAGTGAAGCATGAAAGGAGTGCATCAAAATTTTTAATGGCTTTGCGGCGTTCGGCCAGTGTTTTTTTCACCGCAAGTTCTCGGGGGAACTAAAAAGCCTGTTCCCTTTTTTTTTGCAGAATGAGTAAGTTCTGCCATTGCCAACAATGTTGTTCAGGACAAAAAAGGCACAATAAACCAGATAACCCCTTAGGTGATTCACGTAATAGCTCATGGTAACTTAAAGTAAAGACTGGGAATGGACAGTCAGAAACAAATTAAGTGGAGGAGAACAAAAATTGGTGAACATTTGTCGAGTTGTGTCCGGACATAAAGAGCTTTTCCATGTCCTTTAACTGGCTGTGCTGATACATAAAGCCACATTTCATCACAAGACTAAAAAGAAAACTTGACAGGTCCAAAGGAAACTCCTCTCTCACCGCAACACGTGCCCATTTTGGAAGAAAATAGTGATTTCACCATGTTGCGCCATACTCCACAGCTCTCTGTGTAACTGACTGACTAGATGGCATGTCTTTATCAGTGCTGGAACCAGGAACAAAAACTCATGTTGCATAAATCTATGACACAACATCTCAGGAAGTGAGGATCATCAGTGCTCAACATCTGTACTTATTGATTAATCATTTCCCGGATCTTTCATTTCAATAATTTGATGTCATGAAACAGAGCTTATAAATCACCTATTCAGGAGCCTAGGTTTGGCCCCTATAAAACTGATTTCCAAATTAACTACTGTTTAGGTATTACAAATGTTTATTAAAGTGCAGTTTCAGTAATACACTAAAGCCACATAAAATCACACTGATAGACCTCTCTACTTTATGATGAGATAAATATTGCATCTGCATCTTTACTAAGCACTGTCCTGTACTGATTTAGTTTTATTAAATTTCAGCATTTTATAGGAGAAATAGAACTGAGTAGTAGTAGAAGTCCTTTCTGCAGGTACAACCTCCATCTATCAGACGGTATGGCGTGAGCCTCTGTACACTGAGAGGTGAAACCCAGGGCAAAGAAAACTCATTAAGCACCTGCTGCTGCTGGTAAAACTTTCTAAACATCTCTCATCTGAACTGTGGTGGCAGGGCAGTAAGAAAACTATTTACAATGAGAGTAAATCAAATTAAAACTGAAGACGTGTAGCGGACTAAAGCAGGAATTTGAAAAAGGATAGGGACACCCCATCACCTGTGGAAATTACACACTACTTGAGCCTATTGGTTTGTTTAAATAAGAAGGAATTGGGGCAGGGATCAGTAACAGCCTACTCAGGAGCAGTCCATGCCAACTGTTGTGCAGTACTCAGGAAGGATGGAGTTTCAGAGGAGGAAGACAGCTCGTCTAGCTTGTGTATTTTCAGGTTCTGACTGTGAAGGCTATTCTGTAGCCACAGGCAAAGTACAGTAACTGATTTAAATGCAGACAGAAGTTTCAGCCCTCAGAGAACTGAGAAGTCAATGTGTAAATGTTTCATTTGGTATAGTTTGTTACCATTCACTACACAGATTCAAATTTATTATAAAATGTGATTGCATACAAATCTACCTCTTAAAATATATTTCTGTTACCAGGTTGATTTTAAATGTTATTAATGCACACAATTATTGTTATTTCAGCACACGTAGAGCCATACTGTATTTATTACCTGTGCTGAAATCTATCAAATCATTTGATCAAATACGAATTTCACATTACAAAAGAATCTTAAGGGGCAGGATACTGCCCTATCTGAGGGACAGGCTCAGTTTCCCTTTCACACATTTTCACCCAAAAATGTTAAATGAGGATTTTCCCCCCCCCCCAAACTTCATTCCTTTGAACCCCCCTTAAATCAGCCTCCACTGCAGCTTATCTCTAATTCCCACCCCGGGCAGACGATAATAATAGTACTTCACAGACGTGACTCATTTCTCATGACCGAGAGAGGAGGGCTCAGGGTGAGACTGTCCATCCAGAGATGACAACTTCACAACTACCCACAAACTGAAAGAATATACTTATGTGCTGTTAGTCATGTCTCTGGTGAATACCACTAAGTCCTCGATAGATGCATGTGTATTTATGTGCTGAACTAGCAAGAAATGGGCCCTCACTGCAGTCATATTTTAGGATGCCATGTTTACTTGATGTAGATTTTGCACCTTTGCAGATAGTAATGGCAGAGAATTATTGTTGAGTTTTTTTCCTTGTGAAGAACATGAATACTGTCCAGTAAATCCTCTAATAAAGTTTTTTTTTGGTAGCAGCATAGAGGAGTGACCTCTGCTCAGAGAATATCAGAGGCGATTTAAGGATTTTTCTTAATGAGTTGGCTTGGCTCAGGGTCATAGTGGACTAATGAGCAGGGGGAACAGCACGGGCCTTGTGTTTGTGTGTCTGATTTTGGACATGGAGCATGAGATCATACTTGTCTATATGAGGCAGTGCGTACACAAATATTTCCTGAAGAAGGATGGGACTTAATGACATCCTGTAAGAGTGTTAAGTTAGCTTTTTGTGGATGTGAGAATGCCACTCTTATTCAGGGTACATGTGTTTATGACACATGTGCAAACCTGCCCTTCCTCCATACATTTTTACAGCTCACAGACGATTTTAAAAATACATTCAGACTGTTGCACAATAGAGCTATTCAGACTGATGTGTATCTTACATTAGACATCACATTTATAGCACACTGCTGATTTTGCGTCACTCCCAGCATGCATTAGGTAAAACCAAGGAAAACACCCTGGAAAGTCTCCATTCTGTATTTGCTGTGTGTTTCAAGTCTATACCATGTACTAAATCTAAGTGGGGTTTGAGTACAAAGTTGAGTATGTAGCAATCTGGCAGTAACAAAACTAAAAATATGCCAGCATGCATACTACTATTTATGAAAATAATTGTCCAACAATGTAAAATTGTTGTGTAAAAACAAGATGCAAAGAGTCATGTCCTATCAGATGTAATTTATCTCATAGAATAAGTGCTATATAATCATTTAGTGTTGGAGTATTGTGCCATGTCTTTGTCAAATGTATTGAGAAAGAATGTTAACAAATACTGATAATGAAAATCTCTATTCACTGTGATACATTTTGAAATCTTGCTTGTGGTATAGTTTCTGCAGAGGTGGCTGCTTTCTGCTTATTCATCTGCAGCCTCCCCATAGTTTATCCTCAGAGCCCTGCATTGTGTGTACGGAAGAGAGTCAATTAAGATATTGCCCTCGGGCCTTTGTGAGATTCTGAGGTAATTTCCAGTATGTTCTGCCTTTTCTGTCGCTGCAGTAGGAGGAAATTTATCTGTTGACTTTGTGATACCTGCAGTTGTCCAACAGTCTCTGGAAAGTAGAAGA
This sequence comes from Lates japonicus, assembly GCA_033238685.1. Lineage (NCBI taxonomy): Eukaryota > Metazoa > Chordata > Actinopteri > Centropomidae > Lates > Lates japonicus. The sequence continues at coordinate 4,746,492 of BRZM01000069.1, forward strand.
TTTAGAGGAGAGCTATGTTTAGTTAAATTACACATTTGTCACAGTTTACAAAAATATGCAAAAAAACAGCCGGCTCCAAAGTCCATTCTCATTCCTCATCTTCTGTTTGGCGCAGATGACAAACCTGAACCTTCCCCATCTTTCATTTTCCAATCACATTTCCATTATCAGCCCCATTCATAATTCAGGGAGCTTCTATTATCTCTTTCCCTCCTCATCTCTTCACATTCCATTCAACCCCTCTCAGAGAGTAGGTGAAGAGTTCAAGAGGACCTCAGCAAGCAACAAAGTCTTAATGGGACCAAGACTCATCAACATGTTACCTGCGTCAACATCAATCCATTCACATTAGTTACACTTGAGTCCAAAGCCAATTGACGTAGAAGGTGCTGGATGTCATTTGGTCAGACCTTGACATCTTAATTGGTTTTGCAAACACTCTAAAAAACCTTTTCAGTTTGATAAAGGGTTGACAGTGACAGTGACAGTGATAAAGGATGAGAGACAGAGATAATAGAGAGAATAAGCAGAGTAAGTGAGAAATAAAGCTTTGCTTGAGATTATTATAAATCCATGCATTTACCTTAAAAAAGCTCAATTTAACAGAAATCTTTAAGATTCTCTTTTATAATTAAGACATTTGACAATGTTGATGCAGGGATGCAAGATGCATGATTCCTACTCAGTTAATCTGTTATTTTTGCAACTTATATGTTCATTGTTTAGACTGTGGACTCAATAATCAATAATATCCAAAGATATTCAATTAATAAAGGTAGAAATCTCAGATTTGAAAAGCTGGAACCAGGAAATGCTTGATTGATTAACAGTTTTCATCATTTATCTAAATGTTTTCGACTCTTTTTCTTTCAATTGACAAATGAATTAATGGAATAAACATTAAAGCATGCACCAGGATGCTTGTTTGTACCCTAAATAGGTCATATATGCTAGCTTTAGGTCCTGGACTCTAACAAACATGGTGAAACAGGAGTTCACAATTTTTTTTTTTTAAAGCAGTGTTACCTCTGGAGGTGCTTTTCTTTTCGCCCTGAAAATAAGCATGAGTAAGTAATTGCAGTTGGAAAAGATGTCAGAACACTTTAAAGGGCATTGGGCCACATGAAATGTCAGCGTAATCAGATTTGATTTATGAACCTCTACACCAGCATCCCTGTATTCATCATTGCCACCTGAGTTTGTTCACTGGTACACTGAAAACCTCCTGAAGGCGAGAACAAAAAGGGTTTCTCTCCGTCCCGTTTCATGTCTTATGACTGCTCACACTTTCCTACGAGCCATGATGGTCCAGAGGGACACAGGTGGTATTACACTCATCAGTTGCACACTTCTAAATGTGCTAGATAATATCATTAAGGTAGAGCCATAATGTTTCAAGTTCCCATGTTCTGCAGAAGTAGCAGCCTCAAATGACGTCGATCATAGATTTTTGGTTACACGCAGTGTGTGAAGGCACCATCTACAGTAGCAGGTGAAGCACAGGTGGATCATGCAGTTTGGCACCCATGAACACAGGTAAGCCAGAGGCATTGCCACTGGGAATGGGTGGTGAAGAGTTTCTGTGATGCACTGAGCATCCCCACTTAAAGATTTATTCACAACAGTGGTAGGCAAAAAATGTCCTGTGGACCAAATCAGACCCTCTGGCAAAAGAACTTGGCCTGCTGACATAAACTGAAGTTAGCATGAAAAGTTTTCCTGATTTCTCACAAATCGACTGTATGTACAGTTATCCCAATGAATTTAACCATTTAACATCTAACATGCCCCTCTCTTGTATTAAAAATAGAAACAAAGACACGTTGAAATATACTGTACCTAGATTTCTATATATTCCTATAAATAATATAAATCTAATATAGTTCAAACAATGACCTATCTTCTCAGTTGTTGAGAAGTGAGGACCAGGGAACAACAGGAGTATTGCCACCTTATCACAGAGCACCAGCTGTGTGGCGAAGTATTAAGGACTGGTTTTCAGACAAAGGCCAGTTTAAACTCAGAGAAATCTGAAAGAGCCCAGGTACACCGTCCTGGGGGCAGAGACAACAACTGTCTGATAAAACAGTGGAGAAAGACGTGCAAAGGTTTTACTCACACTCCTCTTTCCTGTCAACATTTTTGGAGGAGCAATTAGTCTACATTACCTACATCAGCAGCTGCCACAGGGTTTTAGAAATCTACTCAGTAGAGAGCATAAACACGGAAGCTTGGCTGTTTGAAGTGTCTGCTCAGCAGCATTGTACATTCAGTACAATTGCAGTTATGGTCAATGGTCTTGACGCAGAGTGCATCAAGTTGAAGCTTCATATTCCAGCATTAAAGGTCACGCATCGATTTGACTCCCAGAAAAATTCCTGGCATAGCTATTAACCCCGCTCCTCACACACATTCATAAATTAATCAAATATACAATAACTCGATCACTCGCATATCATACCACTAACCAAAGGACACACGTGTATTTGTTGAACTGCAAGTCATAAGCATGTTATAATGAAATTATAGCCTCTATTAAAAATAAAGTTAATTAGTATAGCTTGTTATCACAGTTTTTTATCTTCACAAGTTTACTTTACACACTAAACTAGATCTAAACATCTCATGCCAAGGGAAAAACTCCCCCAAAACCCTGTTGTGTTTAAAAATTGGAACAAAGCATGGGAAGGATTAAAATGAACCCCCTTTGAGGGCTAATAGGTTCCATATGGGCCAATGAAAAGGCAAAACAGTGATATTATTACACAGCGTGAAGCACACACTGTACACAGAAGTTAAAAAAAGATAAAAGTCTCAGTAGAATCTGTGATACAGCCTCTAAATTAGTTTCCAGGATGGCAACACTACAATTAGACACAAGCTAATCGAAGATACGACACAAAAAATAATCCATTTACTTGACAAAATTTATGCTGGCAGTGGAGAAGCCTGATTTCTTTGCCACGTGAGCCCTTATCTTGTTTTCTTAGACAATTATAAGTGTGTGCATTTGCATTGGAAAGACCTCAGCGAGGGAAAGTGTCATTACGGTTGTATTGAGTGTATTGAATCTTTGGTGAATGGAGTTAAAATAGTTTGGTTCAGTGATTCCAGTTCACAAAGATGAACCATTCCTCTCTGCCTGGTTGCCATGGTTATATTCATACTGAATGATACACAATACTTTTTTAAAATGCTTTTTCATTCTGCAAAAACAGCAGGCACCAAAATACTTGCAGTTATTTCTTCCTTCTTTTTTTTTGGCTCTACCATCATATTTTAATGTGTCAACATTTACTGCTGTTTGATACAAAAACATTCAATATGAAAACAGAGGAAACAGTAATGTTTTGGCTTCTGTTGAAACAGCTTAAAATGAAGGTTTTGGTCGGAACACTTTATTGTTTTTCCCGTTTACCCCGCTGTGAGAAATGAATCATTTCTAAAAATACTTTTCCTGCCGTACTCTGAAAAGAACATCCAGCTGTTTTATAAATACAATCTTACAGTTTTCTCCAAGTGATTAAAAGTTGAAATTACCGCTGAGAGAACAATAATCCTACAGCTCCTCCTACCTCTGATTAGCTGGTGAATGTGCGGCTCTCTTTTGAAGATTATGAAGATAAAAATCAGCGAGCACCACCTGATTGTGACCTGAATATTTCCTGCCACCATGGGACATCATTTGTTTCTTTTGAGTATATCTCAGATTAAAGTCTTTTCAGAGATTTCAGAGGTTGATTTAACTATTTTTTATTATTAATGCCATCACAAAAAAGTCATATAGTAGCTGAGTGTGCGTCCTCAAGCTGGCACTTGCCCAAACTAGTCTTACAAAACCTGAATTTGATTTCTTTCTTTCTTTCCAATATAATAAGTCTTGTTAATGTTTAATACAAAGTACAGAGACTGTATTACCAAGAGTCATAAATTATCATTACGTATCAAATGCTGATGAGTTACTATTCCTTGTTGTGTTTGACCTCAGATTGCATGAATCACACACATATCATATCACTTTAACAGACAGTTTTCTGTTGCTGTTTAGGTGATTCAGAATTTCCCTCTGTCAAATTTGTTTATGGAAACCCTCAAGGCTCCATTCCTGGCTGCTATTTTCTGTCCCTACTTAGAAAGTTTTTTTTTTTTTTTTTTTTGGTTGAGATTTTAAAGCGAGACTGTGAAACTTTTGAAGAAGGAAGTAACACAATTCTTAGGGGTTTTGCTGCCACAGTCTAATTAGGTCTGGTATGACCGGAAGCTTATGGTGGCAAATGTTAGTTGAATAAGCTATTCCTGGGTAACTGACATCATTCTGTCAGTTCACTGACTTTAAGACTTCTCTCTGCTTATCTACCGTTACACTGTCACAGAGAAACATCTGAAAACAAGTGGTGAACAAGTTCCTCATCAGAAGACGTGTTTGTTGTTTCCAGCTTGTGGTCCCATTTTCCTCGCTCATCATAATCAAGTCGCCTGCCTTTAAAGTAACCGACTCAAGGATCTTGGGAAATACAGATGAAATTTTATGTGCCATTACTCTGTGATTGCCTCTTGTGGCTATATGGCTGCTTTTCTGCAATTTTTTACTGCTATGCTGACATGTATTTAACTTGTTGGTAATCCTTTAAAATATCAATCATCTTGACATGTGACAGATATCAACTGTGGAAATTTCTTCACCCAACGATGGAAAATCTGAAGGTTTTAGTAATCAGTGAAACCAGAGAAGGAAACAAAAAGTCATTAAAATATGACTGAAAAACTTCTTGGATAGATGCTGATGGTAACTTAACAAAAGAGAGATGACATCGATGTTTCCCAAAGGCAGTGTGATCCTTATACCTAATGAACGTTCCTCAGTGAAACAGCTCTCTAATTTATAGCCCACATTGGAAAAGGATGTAAAACAGTGTGAAGTAAATGAGACAATTTCAAAAGCAGCTGATTTAAGGTCGATTTAATGCCGCTTCTGTGTAGCAGGTAATGGTGAGAGACAGAGAGACATTTGAGCTTATGCTGTGCTCTCACATATCTGAACACATCAGTATTATAAGCATTTGTAGCTCAGAGCTTTCGCTCTCTCTTCCTCTCCAGTTAGCATAAAAATAAAAGGGCTCTACATGTTTTCTAATTGCTCTAGTTTGTTTAAATATTCATGTGGGAAATAATTTGGTTGGATCCAATCTGAATTAACGTGCCATTAATTTGGCAGGAACTCATAACTGTCCAGTGCACTGCAAAAGATTTGAATGTCATTAACAATAATTTACCTCTAGATAATGAACAACACTCAGCCTGAGATGGAGATGTAGCAGAAACAGATCTCATCTCTCTGTCATCTGTCTGTGTATCGCTTAGTATCACTATTTGGTTTCTCTCATCATACTGTTTGTATACTCAGTGGTATCTGCTGTTAGTTATGATTGAGAGCTACACTAAGCTGTGTATGGTTGCATCTGTAAGCTGTGTTTCATTGTCTTGTGTTCATGTATAATTACAGTAGATATCCTCCCAAAAAATGGATTTGTTATCAAGCCATATGGTTATATACATACCACACTTCAGATTATAGCCATTTGAGATGCAATGAATATCATGTATACTTGTATCGTAAATGAATAAATCAGATTTATTATCGTGTCAGTTCAAGTCTCAGATCTGACTTGTCATTGACCCTTGTTCTTTTGCTGTGAGCTGAGACTTGAGACTCATCAGTGACATATGTCCTTTAGTGCTCCCCTCTGAACAACTCACAAATCCAGTTAAGAGTTTATTGATCTCCAGTATTGCCAGATGCAATTCCGATGAGATTTAGCACACACAGAGGACCTGTAGTCACTGGATTACAGGACAAGTTAGTCAAAGAAAATAAAGCACTAGTACAGCACACATGCTGTCTCACTGGTTTCTCTGAATTAATCAGGTAAGCTAGCTGGCTGCTGGTAAAACAGATAGAGGTGGTATTGGTCTTGGCAAGAAAGTGAGTCAGCATATTTCCCAAAAACAGTTGACTGCACAAACAGAAGCCATTAGTCGATGAATCCTTTAATCGATCATTAATTGATGACTATTTACAGAACTAGATAATGAGGAACTGAAAATTGTTTATGTCATCCAGCAGAAATGTCAGACAGCTAGTTGTTGCAGATTCTCAGATAGTCAGTAATGGAGATTATCATTGTGGTTTTGTTGATGGTGACATTACCTTGTGCTGCAGTGTTTTGTATGTTGCATCATTCCCTGGTTTTATTGGACACTTTTTCAGACATGGAGAGTCCATTACATCTGACTGGGAATCGTGCCTGTCAGCCATGAAAGTGGACTTATAAAGCGTGAAGAGATCATTAGTGGTGCATAATTTGTGAATGTGACAATGACAATAAATGAAGAAGTTGTTTCAATGCCATATGTGCAAATGAGACAAATCCACTGTCCCTGTAACCTTGTTTCTTCCTTGCAACTGAGATAAATGACCATTTCAAATAAAACTGACAAAAACAAACACTGTCAGTGTTCTTCACAGTCTCAGTGTTTATCGCTTCAGTGTGTACTTCAAGTTCCATCAGAACAAAACAAGCTGAGGTCAAAAACACAGCACAGGGGGAAAAAATGTTACTGAATGAGTCTTTGCTTTAAGACTATTATAGTTTTTTCTACTGTCGACCCACACAAACGTGTGAATGTGTTGATGTTCGTAATTTAGTTTTGGTGAGGCAATGTGGTGCCGTAACCATGGCAGCTAATCCAGTTCATGCACACGCAAGGCCATCCCTCATTTCACTACCAGCTCTGCCAGGTCCGACCTCCAAATACCAACATTTAGACATGTTGTCTAGCTAGAGGCGGCACAATATCTCATTTCTTTCCCAGAACATCAGGTCAGCAGTAATGAAACAGCTGCTGTAATGCACAGAGTCAGCACCTCATGGCCACATGGGAAATGTGATGAAAAATTATGTTGTTTTAAGCTAACAGATGAGCTGTTGGGTGTGTATAGTTAGGTTTTTCCCCACCTTAAATAAATACTTAGATAAGGCAAAGGTGAGTTCAATAAATTACGCCACGCATATTCTAAAGTTTCATTATTTTACTGCACTTCTATCCGCACCTGAATTGCATCTTTCAATTTAAAATGGCCTCCTGGTTTTAAGATGAGAACATAATACAAAGCTTTTTTTGCATCACCAGATCTTGTGTTCCTTCATTAACTAAAACTATAAAAAGAGGTTGTCTGAGCACATAAGAATTAGTGCCCAACTCTACTCTGTGCCATGTGAAACTAACTTGACTGAGCGGCCATTACGCACCCTGACAATCTGGTGTGCTAGCAGAGTGCTGGATGGTTTTTATGGCTGGTGCCTCAAACACAGCAGCAACTGCCTAACACTCCCAATGTCTCATCTGTTTGCTGACGTCTGTGTGAGTGCATAGAGTATAAGCTGACATGCTGGTATGCAGAAACATAGGGAGGTGGGAGAGTAAGCAGAGTGACTGCCAGGCAAACACCAGCTGTGATGGTTTGATATGTGAGGAATCGTTTTCCGGGCACAGCGGATTGATTAGAGGAGAACAAAGGAGATCATACTCTTTACCATTGTATTTTATGTGTCTTGAGGCCTAAATTAATGTTTATTCTTTATTTATTTATTATATTATATCTTTATTCTTTATTAGTTTCGATTTGGAGTTTTGATCAGCGATGATAATCAGACCTTACAGATTTTACAGTATATAGTGTATACTAAGACATACTGTACTAAAGATATGAAGCTGAATGTCACAGCGTGCACAAGTATGTGTCTTCAAATGAAGATGATGATGATGTTTGTGCACCAAAGAGAGACACATCACACAAGATGGACTGTCTTAGGAGAGAATTTACTTGTGATCCTGGCAGAACAAGAAAGGATACCTCTGTGGTTGTTACTAGGATTTTGCTTCGAACAAGAGCAGATGGAGATGATCTGGCAGTCAGAAATGTCGTGTTTGAGAAGAAAAATAAAGGATGGACTCCTCTACTGTCTGGTGCTCAGATTGTGGATATCTTTTTGACGATATGTCTATCACTGAACAGATTTAATCTTCTGATTTAGCTTTAAACATGAAATATCAAATAAGTTGTTTAAAGGGCTCAGATAGATTGAAAACCAGTGGACAGCAGCTCTAACACATAAAGGACTTTATGTTCCATCGTCTTGCTACAAAGCCAACAGCAACATCCTTCTCTTCGATTGCCTGTTTACTCCTTAATGATGAACAGGGCAGGAGTATCAGTTTTTCAGTTTCTCTGAAGAACGTCCACGTCAAGTGTTGTTACTGGTGATCAATAAGCATTCATCTGATTGGTGTAATTAATATGGACTCTTGCAAGGCTCGGGGCATATTGATTTTGCTCTAAATGACCCAGCTGATTGGTACATTTCTCTGCTTGATGTCAACCTGTCACATACAGCGGATGGATGTTTTGTGTGTTTGATAATCAACTCACATTCACAGATCTAGTTGTGGAAAATCCAAAACAGTAACAGTAATCCTACTGAATATTCAACAACATAATCCTAAATTGAAAATTAAACCAGAAATTTTCCTTTTTGGATGCTGTTATCATGGCACCTGCTTTGATTTGCAGCCATCAGTACAAGTAAATTTCAAGGTCAAAAATCCTGTTTTTAATTATAAGAGGCTTTAAATTTTGAGATTAAGTACAAATAGACACATAAAAAATTTTACTGACCCATTGTTTTTCTATATTACTGAAAAAAAGGGTTTAATATAATAAATGTGTGCAGAAACCCTGAATTATTACTGTATACTTTAATGTATTCTCGCATGGTGTCTGTGTCTGCACTAGTGGAAGAAATGTAATGAAATATGTAGGAAAAGTCAAAAAATTCCATAATAGAAAATGCCAAAATAAAAATAAAAAACATAGTTCACCTACAGTGTGAAGATGTCAAATACAAAAGACACAGCATCAAGTATATGATGCATAAATGATGAATTACAGTGTGTTAATAAGCACAAGCTTCTCTTGAAGATAGTATGGGCCCAACAATTTGTTCCCTGCCAGTGTGTCTGAGCCAAGGATTTAGATAATGACTAGATCACTGTCGGAAAGCTGTCCAAGTAGATATCCCTCCAACTATTTCCATATCCATATTTCCATATTTTCTCGCTCCAGCAGGGTCATACCTGAGGGATTAAGGGTTGATATATGTGGCTCTTCACAGGCAAGTCATGGTTTAGCCAATTTTTGGCTGTATTTTCCTCTATATGGCTGCTGGATTAGACAACAGTGGACTTTACAGAAGTTAACCGTGTTTTTTAAATGAAGCAAGTATTTTTCAGAAAAAAAAATCTATATCTCTACCTGTCCATACAAAAATGGGAAACAGGTAGAAATTAGCCAAACAGCTAGTGAGTCAATAAGTACCAGATGTTTTCCTTCGGAGCTGATGGCCCAAACAAGATTTTACTGAACTGGCAGATAGCAAGAAAGAGGACCGTAAGAGGAGTCTTTATACCATGTGCAAATAGTGTATGAAGGCTCATTGCTTTGAGGTTTTTGCAGTGCAGTTTCTTCCCTCTAGTTGTCAGAGCAAGTAGTTCCATTAATCTGAAGAGACATGCTATTTAGTGCACTTTCTGTTGGAGACTTTAAACACTCTCCCCATGTCACTCTGGAACTGCCACAAGTGCTAGGGAATATTAGTAGATATGGCACTTTCCCAAGCTTAAAGTATAATATGATCTTACTAGCAGTTCTAAAACACAGTAGGGACCAGTGCAGCAGAGGTAAAATTTGAGTGATTAGGTCTTTTTGTGCAGCACTGGTAGCACTGAAATATAAAAGAGTTAACTTTCCAAAGTTGGCTGAGAAAAAAGGTAATTATGTGATATATCACTAAAAGTAAGAAGCAGGGCAGTGCTACATTCATAACCTCACCCTGAAAAGTTAGATCACTGTGAAAAACCACCCACAAATGATCTACTGTTGGCAGATAGACTTCTTTGGCTGGAAATGGCAAAAAGTATTACTTCAGACCTCATATCTGTGGGATGTAATACGTTTTGAGAGCTCGAGCACTTGACATCGTGAAGTCACTTTCTTAAAATGTCAAGAGTGGTCGGATGATTGGCTTTTTGGAGGAGACACGGTTGGGCATCACAGGCACAGAAATGAAATTATGCATTTTGTTTGTGTATTACATCTCCACGGGGGAGCATTTAGAAAGAAATGGATTAGACCAACAATGGCGCCTTGTGGCGGAGCATGTGCACTGTTTACTGAAGAGGAGGATGAGTTGCCAATGGCGACTGAGAAGGGTTGTATTGGAAAGGTATGAACCAGTCAAGAGCAGTACCGGTGACACCTACCCACTGCTTACAGGTGTTAATTTAAAACTGCATGATCAATGGTGCTGAAGGATGCACTGAGGTCTAAAAGGATTAAAAGTAAAAATACGCTTGCGTCTGTTATGAGAAGACAGTAATGAAGTCTGTCTCTGCTATGCTCCTCTTATGAGTTCAGTACTTTTCCTCAGGCAGCAGTGATTGATTAGGTTGCACACGTATCTGCATGTCATGTCACAGCCGCTCTTATGTTTATCTGGTGCTCTCAGCGCGCTCTCAGTTGTTGATTTGTGTGCTACACAATGAGCTTCCACTTGTCTTTCTGTTGTCTCTCCCTGATTCTTTTTTCCCCAGACTTTATTTGACATGAGTCTTGACAAGCTACACCTGTTTATTTTTCATCTGCTGCAACTGCAGAGGTGAGTCTTTTGATTTAGGCAGGAGATGTTTAAAAAAGGTGTTTTGCTTACAGTCTGCTAAGCTGCTGCCACTTTCTTTGTGTCTTCACTGTCTGACACATAATGTTCTGCTTGATGTGCTGCATTGATATTTGTTAATACTGTCATGGTTTTATTATGCTCAACAGCAATTTTAAATGCAAAATTGTGGAATACGTTATACATCCAGGTCACATAAATGCATTGATGCTTGTGGGCGTACATATTAAAGGATTAAACACTGTTAACATTGGCTGTATAGTTGCATACTGTAGAGTGCAGTAAGCATCCTACTCTGCAGAGTGAAGCAGTGAAGCTCCACTGCTCCCTACGAGGCTGATGACCTACTTTTCCACTCCAGGCGATAACATACTGTACTGTATCCAGCCATGTAAAATTCCTCCATTGCTCTCCACTCTGCACGTGAAACAGGCTGAGGTGGTGGTGGTGGTGGGGAGGGAGGGGGCTGGCTGCCTAGCTGAAACACCTGTGCTACTGATGCTAGTTTGTGACCAGGCACCCACTACAACCTGCATGTAGCGATACAGTGAGCTAATCTAGGTTTTTGTTCCCCCGGCAGCCTGGCTGCATGAAAATAATTGAAAGTTTGCTGCTGTCTGCAGGTCAATAAAAATAAGACAGAGAAAGGCTTGATTTCAGGCTTGGTGAAAAAAGAGGAGGCTGTTAATAATAGTCTGCTGACAGAGGGCAATGTACTAGAACCAAGTGTGTTGTTAAAAAAAAAAAACCAGCTCCACTTGTAAATGAGTGTCTTGAACTGAGTCTTGCTCTCTCACACACATAAATACTCAAAACCTGTATCCACTTCCATAGACAAACAAAAGCAGGCACAGAGGCTGAGCCTTAACAACTGTGTGTGTGATGCAATCTAAATAATATACAGTAGGTTACAATGTGGCTTTTTCACTCTCGCCATCTTCTTGACTTAAACATATTGATTTTTTTAAAGCCATTTGATGGACAAAGCAACTCACTGTAAAAACAACTTTGACATATTTACACTGTATTAAGTTTTCCACATCCACTATTAATTTTGAGTGATATTTCTGGACACCTGATAAATGCTTCCTATATTCACTTGTTTTTAGCTCTGTTTTGGTCTCCACCAACTGTTCACCATTTAGTCGCTGACTTTGCCTGGCTGTCATTTTGATGCAGACCAGGTACTGTACAGTTAAAGTGTTTTTTGTTTTTTTTTAAAGCTTTTTCACTGTAAACCATCTCTGATTAGAGTGATGAGAATGAACCAAAACAGTTTTATAGTTTTGTAGAATTGAAGAGTTGGGTGATAATTCCCTGTGGGTGCAACACTGAGGGCTTATTGGTCATGAACATAATCTCTGCACATAAGAACTTTGACCTACTTGCAAATGTAAGCACTTACTTAAGGTCAGGTTAATATGGCCTGTTCCATTTTGTTTTTGTTTTCAAGTTAGTAACATACCTGCATTTGAATCTTAAGTATTCCTAATGGAACGTTACATTTCCTGTCCTAATTTTTCATTGGCAAGAGCAATTTAAAAAGCCTAAGGTCATCTAGGTAACTAGAGAATAAGTGATTTTTCTTGACAAATCCTTAAATGTCAAACTTAGTTCTTAAATATTAAATTATTTAACACTTTTGTGTTAAGCCAACCGCCCACACACACTCACATTTTCAGTAGTAAAAATACATTTTCCTGCTAGAGCACGTCTTCATTCAGAAGATACTGTATGTCCAGATTAATTTCATCATGGGTCAGGAGGAAAACTGTAATTACAAATGTATTTACTCATAAAGTAACGTCACGTCTGCTTGTGTCAGTCAGTTCCCCCAGTACACTGCGACATGGCTTTAAATAGCAACGGCATCATTGTTGTGTATTCTGCTCAGTGTCATCAACGCCCAGAGGAGGTTAACCTTTAAATGGCTGTAAAAGCTAGTTGGATGTGAGCAGTCGTGACACCAACGGGTGGGGACAGTGGGCTAGGATGAGAGCGAAGGAGGAATCGTGTCACAACCAGGCCAGTGAGTCATTCTCCCATGGCAGTGGCTTAAACAATAGATGGCCTATGACGCTGGCATATGCTAGATGTGTTACATGTCTCTACAGAAGAAATGCCATGGCAGAGGGCTGTGTGACAAAGCGATGTGAAACACAGCGTTTGTGATTATAGGCCTCCCAAGGATGCTGTGATGTTGTGTTGAAATAGCAAAATGGATTTTTGATGTTGTCTGTTTCTAGAAAATGTGTATGTGTGTGTTTGTCAGTTCAAAAACATCTGATGATTTGTTTTCTCGACTAGTAAATGAGTAAGTTTCTGCATATATTTTAGCCCTGGTTCTAAGGATGTCATCACTCAGTCTACCACTTTAGTCCTGTATGGAAATTTCTAACAACTACTGGATGGATTGCCGTAGAAGTTAGTACACACATTTATGTTGTCCTCAGGATGAAGTGGAATGACTCTGGTGATACCCTGACTTTTAATCTTGTGCCAATACTTTGGTTTTTGATTAAATTCTTGCAAATCTATCAGCCTGAGCTATAGTATGCATTTAGCTTTAATTAGCTAATGTCAGGGTGCTAACACACAAAAACTTAGATGGTGAAATTTCTGAACATTACACCTAAGCTTTGCCACTGTGACCTTGTTTTCATGCTGCCGCTGGCACGGCCGTACTCAAAATGATGGTGCTTGCAAACAGAGTGTGCTGAGTGTGTTTTGCCTGCAGCCAGAGCAGAACCTAACTCACTTGTCCAGTAAGTCAAATGTGCCAGGATGGGCTTCATTTTTCTGAGACAGCTGCCTTTTTTTAATTGGCCTTTCCTGGGTAGCTCCCTCTGGGCTTCTGGAAGATGAGTGGACAGTCTGGTGTCTACTGAATGCAAAATGAAACTGCCACATTCACACATCTTGGAGCCGGGAGAAAGAAAGCCTGTCTCTTCACTAGTTTACCTGGGTCTCATCACCAACTGTTGGGTGGTACAAGGGAGGAACGTCTAAGTGTTCACTGAAACTATAAAATACAAAATCAAAAGTCTATGACTGTATGTTAAATGTTTTAGATTTTGAATGGTTAATTTATATCCATTGTGGGTTAGAATGTGTGGGCACAAAAGTGAAACTGTTGGATGGGCCGCCATGGAATATGGTCTAGACAGCCACTTCCCCCACACCTCATCCTTGATTTATAACCACATACTTGCAAAGTTAATGATACTCCTATCAGCCTCAGCTGTACTTGGTGCTAAGTGCTGAGTGCTAAGTAGAAAATGTTAGCTAATGTTGAACTACGATGGTGAATATGGTAAATATTATACTTATCTAACACATGCATATTAGCATATTGACTCTGTGTCTATTGTTAGCATACTAACATTAGCATTTAGCTTCAAGCGCCACTGTGCCTGAGTACAGCCTCACAGTGTTCCTATCATAACTGTCGGCTCTTAGTCTTGTTCTTAAATCTATAGCCAGCACGCTGCCAAAGGGAATTTGAGGTAATTTGGCTTCACACCGCTGCTGATCCTGCGCTCTCACTTCTGCTGTGGAATGTGTCTGTGTTTTTTGTTTTTTTTTGAGTGTCCTGTATCGTTGTGCATGTGTGTTCGCACAGACATGCACAATTTAAAATACATGATGTATCATGTTCATCCAAATTTGTCAGACACTCTTATCTAGAGCAGTGTGCAAATGTAAACTAATTATGTTCTTTTCAATAGAACATGCTAGCTTGTCATAATTACTTTTCTGTAGAATAATATTCTTCTGTCGAATGCCAGAATTCAGGTCTAACCACTGTAGACGAGAAAGCCTTTATTACCTATCCTTAAGTTTTCTTACAGTCAGATGAAAGTTTTGTGGATTTACAGAATTAAAAGTAAAAATCAATAGTTCCTCATACACAGTCAGCCCTAATATGCATCCTTTCATTTTCGTGTTGTTAATTTTTTACTAAGAGATAAATCTCAGGATCAAAATCCTATAATTAGTAACCTAACGTTGTAAATTAACAGCCTATAAATGTGATACACTAATTTTGGTTTTAGTGCCATAATTAGAGAAGGTTCTTGGGAAGTAATTATATTAAGTGGGTCATTTAGTGGGGAGGTTGGTCTGCACTCACGTGGGAGTTTTAGAGTTCTCTATAAGACAGTCTGCCATCCTGTGACTTACCCATATTTGCTGTTGTATGTAGTTTAGCAAACCGCTAATCTGCTGGCAGTGAAGTGACGCAGAAAGCAAGAACAAAATAAGTGATTGCCTGCTTGAATGTCACTCTCTCCAACCCATACTCTTACACTCCAAGTACTAAGCCTGTGTTACCGATTTTGCTTTTCATTTTTTTGCTTGTAGCTGCTGCTCTCTGTATTTTTCCGCAAACTGGCAGAGAGCCTGTTGTGAAAATTCATGAATTTATCAGGTACTCTAGTTAGTCCTCATCCCACTACGTTTTCTCTCAACCAGTGCCCTCCATGCTCAACCCTCTCACACATTCCCAGTTTCTCTGCATCGTCATCCTCCTCCTCCGTCCCCTGCTCATTTGTCACTCTCGTCCATGTTGTCCACCTCTACTCCCAACGCCTCCCATCTGTCCTCTTCTTAAACTGCCTTTTAATTGCAGCGCTTTCTCTTCTCAAGCTGTCCTCCATATTGTCCTCAGTCTCATTCTGTTTTAAAGTGTGATGAAATACTTTCCTTCCTTTGTCTTTTTAGTGCTTGCTGGATAAATTTTGGTTTCTCTCTGCTCAGTATCTTCACACCAAGGTGTTAAGGTGGTACTGTCACTGTCTCAGCTTTTCTAAATGGAATCTGTTCCCTGTGAGCTACACCAGAGCAGTTTTTGCCTCCTCCCTGTTGTACGGAGCTATTTTCAGCAAGTTATACTCCAGATTATAATATGACTTACCTTGGCCTCAAGCACATAATTAAAGTATATGAATCAAATACAGACCACAAGAAGTCAGGTGTCACAGATGCATTACTACTACATTACATCATGATTAGAGCTGTCAATTGATAACTGAGTAAACACAATAAAATACTAGTATTTACTTGTATTTAGTGCCTCATGAATTCTAATGACAACAGCTCCCCTCGAAGGTGTCATGTGTGGTGTGTTACCTGATGCTGTCTGGATGATGCACGGAAGTCCTTGGTCCTCAACAACGTTGACAGGTATCCATTTAGCATCAGTTAGCTTAGTTGTTGTCATTTTGATGACAGACCTGTCCTGGCTGAACTCTCCCAGCGTAGTTTGACGAACGCGGCTACATCCAGTCTCGGTGCTAGCATCTTTGCTAACAGACGACGGTACTTCAGACTCGCTTTGAGTCGGTGGGAAAACAGTTCATCACCGCACCGTGTACACACAACTTCGTTTTTTATCTAAACTTGTACCTGGAAGGTTTTTAAAACGAAAATTTCCGGGAAGCACACCTGTGGACGTCTCATCACGGTAACTGCGTTTGCGTTTAACCTTTCACCCCAAACGGTAAACGCTCGCGCTGGAATTATGGGAGGAAGTTGTGCTCAAAATTGACGTAATTTTGCGTTTTAAAAAAACGCGTTAAAATTTATGGATTATCAGCGAGCGTTAACGCGTTAATGTTGACGGTGGTAGTATTTTCTATGAATATTTCTGTACTTTTTGCTTTCTAAGCCCATGGACTTTCACCATAGTCCCGTCAATTGTATTGAAGGAGGTGGCAGAAACATCTTAATATTGTTTGTTTTGGTTAGCTAACTGTCCAAACTAAACTTTTTGACTTATGCAGCAGATTCTCACTTCTGAGGAGCTGAAACAAAATAGTAAATATTTGACATTTTTGCCAGATAAAAAGCTTTAAAATCAAAATTGTGTTTATAAATCTGTTAAATTACTTATCAAGTGATCCACAAATTTGTTGGCACTATATTAGAGAAAACACCCACCGACTCACTGCCCCTGAGTATAGCTCAGGTGTAGATCGGGGTGGGGGCTGCTGTGTGGATTCTTGTGTGTTTGCCAAGATCAGGGCACCTTGTTGGTCCATGAATGGATACTCTGTGTCATCAGCCGTGGATTGCCAAGTTGTCATCGGTGTGAGTGGGCCTGTGAGAGCACTGGATGGATGCTTCGAGCAGAACGGCTCTGTTTTCTGTAGCCCGGCCACTTGTGATCCTCATGCCACAAATCATGTTGTTATTGTCCTTGTGTGTTCTGGTACTCCCTGAAAACTAACAGGGGAGAACAGCTATGAATAGTTGGGGTTGAAGAAACAGAAAGGGGGGTGGCATTGTCCTCTCATTGCCAAAAAGTGATTCTGGTTCTCTTGTAATGGCACTAAAAAGAAAGAGCTTGTCTGCTCTGCCAGCACAGCACACAGAGAGGTCTTTGTAATACTGATCGGTCCTCATTACTGCCCCAGCTCTGTAGAAACAGAGTGCTTCATGTGCAATAGATACATCTGCTCAGTTAGAATATACTGCAGATTAATCTGTAAGAGCAGAACTAAATGTCTTTATCAACATTATTTGATGATCTCTTCTGGGTAGATCTTCACTGATGCACTAGAACTACAACTGCTATAGTAAATATTTTAGCTTCAGGTGAGACAGTTGTGGAAATCAATTATGCATCCTGTATTTTATCAGCACATAAAACTGTGTTAATATCCCGCTCAGTGGCAATTGATTAATCCTGTGCAACAGCTCTTTGTCTCCTGATGATTAAGCATTGTATTGACTGTCAGCAATGGCTGCTCCTGATTCAGCGATGAGACAGGAGTTTGGTGGCGTCCCATCAGGATAAATTAATGTTCTGCCTGTTTGTTATGATGAATAATTTGATTATTGACAATGTTTGCCAACTTTCTCTCAACACATCTCCCTAATGTGTTCAGAAGGCTACAGATAGGTGTGTCATTTTCTTATTATCACTCAAGTTACAGTAGTGTGTGTGTGTCAAGTTTATTTTCAAATGTATTTTTTTCATTATAACACAGACTAATAGAGATATTTCATGCCATTTATTTTGATTCGTGACCAGTTCCACCCTCAGGATGAATTAAGAGCAATGTTGTTTATATAGCACTGTTTAGTCTGCTGCAATAAGACGCCCTGATATTGTAAAATTCAAAAGTTTTCCCCCTGAAGCAGCAACAACAACACTGCCCATTTCTCCTAAAACACCTTGAGCATGAGGAATGAGGGTGCTCTCTTCTTTTTTCACTGCTGTTACAAGTGTTCACCTCCCTCCGGGCTTGAAATATTAATGGATGAGTTTTATTCTGGAGTGAGGAAGGTGACCTTCATGCATGTGTGTGTCCACAGAGAGACCGATATTCCACTTTCCAACACCTACGTCTTATTCTTAGACAGGACATTTTTGAACAATCATCTATAGAGCTGACGTTGTATGCATATTATCTGTGCATGTTTATGTTGCTGAAGGCAAACTTTCATGTTCCACATTGGAAGTAAATGGTAGACTAAAAGAAGAGACTTAACTATCACAATATCAAAAACATTGTGTTTTTCTAGAGATAGGATGATGACTGAATAGAAGCAGTAGCCTAGCTACATAATTTTGTCTTTATCAGCTTTAAATAAGATTAAAAGTTTCTGCTTCTGGTTTAATTCAGGTGTAACTCAGGAACAAAAAAAGGATAAAAGAGAAATGAACCTGAAAATCTTAGCAACAATAAAAAAAAAAATCACAGTGTAATGTAGTGTTAATTTTGTTAAATATAAATACATCTTGTTTTTTGTGTGTATACCTGGAGCAGCAACACCTGGAGATCAATCCAGCTACCTCTCTGCCTTTGTGCCTGTCTAGCAGAGAGACATGAGTGACAGCTTGTATGGTGGCAAACATAGCCCCAGACATTTCTTTTACACCCATCCCTTCGCCCTGGGTTCCCTCCTCTCTCTCTCTCTCAGGAAAGTGCCGGATGTGTGTGAATATGATGAATGTTGACAGCGTGAGGGGGGGGGAGCACTGCTGCTCCCACTTGCTCCATCAGGCTAATGTTTTTTGGCAGGGCTGGGTCAGGTGGCGTGATGGGACAGTGCATGGTGGCATGGTCCTGACAGCACAATGGACGTACCAAAGACTCAAAGCTTATTCATTTCAACAAGATTACAATGGTGTTGAAGCGCAGCCCGCTGTATTCATAATTCAGAACAGTAGGATTATTCGCCAAGAAACAGTGAACAGTTTAGTGCTGACATATAAATTGCGTGTATGACGATTTTGCTACTGTATGGCACTTCATTCTTTAATCTACAGTATTAGGACTTTTCTTGCTATTTAGACCTTTAGTGTGTCTTGCGATTACAATTATGCAACCATACTGCCGGTTTCTGCTCATTTCCACTATTTCCCACCATTTTTCAGATTGTATCATACATTTTTAGATTTTTCTAGATTCATTGTTCATGTCAGGTTGGTGGCAGGACTGTGTGTGTTGTGCATCCTCCTACACACAAAATGGTAATCCACTCATAAAAACGTGGAGCACATTGTGCTGCCAGTGGTCAAAAACTCCACAGGGACCCTTTAAATTGCAGCAACTAGAAACTTGGTAATCAATCACAACAAGCATTTTGTTGTCTCATTGTTGTCATCATCTTATTGTGCTGCTGTGCCACGATTGGGAGCAGTTACATGCATTTAAATGGTTGCTGTTGTTTGGCTGACTCTTCAATTCTCCAAATCTGGTGGAGATGGTTCTACAGTAGCTTACAGCTACATTGCTATGAGATGATAAGTTTGACAAAATGATGGGTTGTGAATAGTTCACTGTGATTGGTTTCCTACCTCAAGTGTCTGCAAGGTGATTTGCAGACAGAACTGAAGGGAACAGAAACCAATGGCTGCCCAGAGAGTGAGAAATCAGTCTATAAATCTATTTTAAAAAATGCATGCAAATGAATCTAAATGATCCTCTTTCATTATGTACTCACTATGTAAAATCATTTTGCTGCCATGAAACATTAAAAAATCAATAGTCATGAAATTATCCTTCTTTCCTGCACCCCTCTTCTACCAGATTGAAAAGCAAACATTGGGATGAATTAGGGAATTCATCGTGCGTATCTGTACATCATGTCCTCAAAAATGGAAACATAAGCAAACCAGACAACCCAGAGGACAAAATGGGATGTTAGTGTAAGGTCATCACTGGGCTGCTCGTGTTTTCAAAGCAGAAACAGCCATTGCTCATGTTCAACTTTATTTCCGCCCACAAAGACAACAGCAATATGTTGTCGAAGTTCCTTTTGTAATCTGTAATCTTTTACTGTTCCAACAGGTGCTGGGGAGTCTGGGAAGAGCACCATTGTAAAGCAGATGAAGTGAGTTACAAAAACAATCTTTATCTTACCTTATTTTTAATACTTTGTCCTGTTCTCTAAACATGGATTCTCCACCTCACTGAAACTTGGTTAGTGTGTTGGGTGAAACATTATTTACTATAAACTAGCTTGACCAAATCTGGCTAAGTGCTTTCATAGAAGAAAATACAAATCACAATGTGGTTTCTTAATAAAAATGTTGGTGTCAAGTGTTTAAAATGATTCTCTTCTCCCTTTTTCCAGACTTAACTGTTCTTGTTCTTGTCTCTGTTTAGCTCAGACACTGACCACGAGGCAGATTGAATCAGAAGTTTGAGCTCAGTAGTTTACAATAGTAACCATGTCATTGTTAGATAAGATAAATTTGACTTGGTTTCTATCTGGTTTCTGGGGGGTGTCGTGGCCTCTTCTGTTTGTTATTGTCTTTTACTGCTCGTAGCACAAGAATAGAGTGAGGACTTTCTGAGTACAGAGGTTGTTGTAATGCCTGTGTACCAATCAGAACGCACACAAACACGCACATGCACAAACACACACATACACATACACCGGACCCTAAATGGCTTAATTATTCACATTCCTCTGGGCTAGCCAGGCATTGAATCCATTTTTTATGAGCTTGGAGCAGGAACAGTCTGTCGCTTTTTGAAGCCAGGTTATTAACACGTACAGGCGTACAGATAAATCAGCCTGCAAGACAGAAACACTCACAACACCGGCCAATTATGTAACATTACACATCGAAGCATCCTGTGTAAACACTGTATTATGGAAGAGAAAAGGAGACACAACTGCTTTCTTGAAACATCATAAAAATTGGGCAACTGTGTGTTTGCTAAATTACGAATGTTCATTATCATTTATACCAACGCACTGTCAAAGGCAGCAGGCCACATTAATTATTATTAATCAATGTGAGGTCGTCTCAGTTTACTCTGTCTGCACTTCCCTCTACAGTCTGCTCAAGTCTGGGTGAATGCATCTCATGATAGGATGGACACTTGTACATGCACAGACACTTAGTTCCCCGCTCTAAGGTCGAGGGTGATAATACTGCAAGAGGTAAACTCAGGATACTGCATCAAATGGATGCTGCAGAGTTGAGGCAGTTCCAACGCGAGTTAACCCCACTGCATCATCCTACACAGCATGCTGGCATGATAAATGTGAGGAGTATACACTATGTGCTTCTTGGTAGACAAGTTAGGGATTGCACACACACAAAAAAAGCTGCTTTCCAGCTTCAACACCCAACGTGTGCCTCAAAACACACCAGTTAAGTTTTACTGTTCATATATCACTTAACTTATAGCAGTATAATGTTATTTTATGTTCAGTGTAATGTTAAGGAATGTCACCGGCTGATCAACATACTGGATTATTTAGTCCCCAAGTGACTGTTGATGCAGGTTTAATGTGTATGTTTTCATAAATGTTGCATGTTTCTTGATATTCTCAGGATCATCCATGAAGATGGCTACTCAGAAGATGAGTGTAAGCAGTACCGAGCAGTGGTTTACAGTAATACCATCCAGTCTATTATGGCCATTGTTAAAGCCATGGCTAGTCTCAAGATAGACTACAGCAGCCCTGCCAGAGTGGTAAGATGCACACACACAAACACTCAAAAACACTGTATTTGTAATGGCATGGCATTTCTATATATATCATGTATTACTTTCATACTCTAATCTTACATCAGATACTGTAAGTGCAGGTTGAAGAGAGCCTCAGCTTATGCTCAAGATCCAAGCTCTAAACATAGATGATGGCGTATATATACCTTCAAATATTATACCAATGCAAATATGCAGAGATAGTTCTTGGAAATCTGTGGTTTTATGAGGGTGAGAGCAGACAGCCGACCAGCCTGAAAGCCATCATCACTGTGTGAGAATGGCGAATTCAGCTGGCCGTACTAACTGTGGACAGATGAGGATCTCCCTCAGGCCACAACAAAACAAAGCCGGTTTTATCAACAGCATCTTGCTGTTGTGTATCTGGCGTAGTCCTTAACACTTTACTTGCTACAGAATTGAAATCACAATAGTTTACCTTTGCTTCCACAGAACTCACTGTGTTCCTTTCACTTCTCCTTCTGTCTCAAAATAATGAGGAGGAAAACCTTGGTTGCATGCACTGCCCATTATCTCTTATCACAAACATTTAATCCCTCACATTCTAATGCAATAGTAGAAACCAGTGAACAATGATTATTTCAAGGCTGTGATGCCTCTGGGAAGCAAGGTCTGTTTCTCATATCATGCCTCCTCTCAGCAATTCATGTTCAGTCAATAACACGTGTGCTAGCGTTTCAGACAAATCTGGGATCACGTGATTTCAACAGTCACCTGTTCACAGGAGCCTTTTTATCTGTGGTAAAACTGTGATTGGTAGTACAAGTGGAAACACGGTGTACTGCTTCTCTGATCATCTCTAACCTGCAGGGAAACAGTCCTTGTGTTACAGACTTCACCTCCTCCATCTTTGATCTCATCAAAGTTGTAATAGACAGAGAAGAGGCTGAAAGTGTGCCTGATACCAGCAGCAGCAGCAGCAGCAGACAGGCCACAAGATTTATTCACAAGTGCTGGCAGGACACATTTTAAAAGCACGTTTAGTTTTCCAGGTGCTTGCTGCAGCTTGTTTTGAAGGTTACCACCTGTTACAGGAGGACCACACAGGTGTCCCCGAATTGTCTGGTTTCTGTTTTTTAAACAACTGCAATTTATCATTTTATGTCTGCTTCGCCTGTTTGTTCCATCTTTTTGTCTAGACTAACATTACATCCGTCAACTTCCAAGTGATCATTCACCCCTGAACCCTCCAAATTATCCAGTCATTGCTTAGCCACTGTACCCAGGCACAGTCTGGTCTGTTGAGCTTTGGAATATGTCTGTGTTTGATGAGTGGAGAGAAGTGTCTTTTATTCAGCCTTTCCAAAACCAAACATTGCCAGAGTAATAGCGTAAGGAATGGATTAAACAGAGTTTTTATTTGCTTTAATTTAAGATGCAAATATTAGCATGTCTGGCTAACTAGCTTGCTATGTAAAGTAGAAACCAGGAGTCATTTCCAAGGCACATTTAATCAACAAACTACATTAGTTTAGGGTGTTTACAACAAGTGCATCTGCCATCTAGCTATAGGGAAGTTTACATTCCAGTAAACACAGCCAGCATGACCCAAGATAGCTTTAGTTTTGTGTTAAAAGTGGAAACATACTGTTTGAAAATATGAACAAGTAGGCTACATCCAAAATACACAGAGTTATATTAGAACGAACAGTTGGAGCTTACACACGTCCTTAAATGTATCATCTATGTGACCATTATAAACACATTTACAACCTTTTTCTTGTTATACAGCGAGTCAGCTGAAAGCATTAAAATGTCATCCAGAGATCAAAACAGTTTGATTAATCAATAATAAAAATAATCATTAGCAGCTCTAGCGGCCCTAATTAACACACACTCACAAAGCTCATCAGAGTATTCATTAAACCCTGCAAATACAAACGCATAAAGACATGCACCACCATCAACAACAACAAGTCACAGCTTCAGGCACAGATCCAGTCTGCTGCACCCTGTGAACACTTATCAGCCTATGAACAAGCTGCCACTGAGGTCTAACAGTGTCTGAACTCACTCCTGTGGAGGAGTGTGTGATTTTACAGTGGAGCCAGCCTATGTGTTCAGTAACTGAAGCTGTAATACAAGGATTGAGGACTCTGCTGTGGTCATTAGATGTTTTTTTTTCCCTCTCTCTCTCACTGATAGATCTGTCAAATGGCTGTGTGTACGTGACGATACTCTCACAGACTCCCACACATGGCAATTAGTGTGCTAGCCTGCCCAAACTTGCACACAGCAGCCCTGTAGAAATGGACACACACACACACACACACACGTGCATCCACATGCACAAACACAAAAACGTACTTGAAGCTGAAACGTGCACACTTACACATTATCCAGGCTATTTGCTGTTTAGTTTGGTTGAGGGAGCAGGATAGGTTCCAGCAAATGTATCACATTCCCAGAGATTCAGTATAAATCACTTATAACCCAACAGTTGAACTTAAAAAAAAAAGCATCTGTTCCCTTGGTGGTGTGCAAGCTCACTAGTCAGTGTCATAACCCCTGCAACAAAATACTGTGACAATAAAACACATTATTAAACAACAATAAAACAGTTTGTCTATTTCAAACATTGGAATGCAGACACAAAAACTCAGCCTACAAGACTATTATCTTCCTCGGATTAAAGTATATTAAGTATATTAAGTGGTGATTGACGCTCACCAAGAACAAGTTAATAAACACCAATCAGCTGAGGAGAATCCATTAAAAATATGAGAACATGACTACCCACAATAGGTGAATAGATGTAGTGGCTGCAGGACAGGGAGGCAGGTTGAGACAAAAACGTATTTCTCCTCAAATGTGACACATTAAGATATGTTTCCAGACAAAACTGTGAAATGTATTTGTCATTGTGAATCATTTCTTTCTTTTTAATGATGACTACACACATATTCAGACTCCTTGTAGACAAAGAAACAGTCCCTCCTCTAGCCGGATACTGCAGAACCACAGCGGCGATGATACATACAAAAGCGCAGAGAGGATCAGGGATTAATTACCACTTTTTTGTGTTTTTTTATCATATCACTCACTGTGAGTAAAGCTCAGAGAAGATGGTTGATTTCGTGCCAACAGGAAAATGGAGAACTGAGAGGCACAAGTCACATCAAGGTGCCAAACAACAGGAAATCAAACTGCAGTACATGCTGTTACCTTCAGTCACACGACATATCTCACCTATCTTACACGTGCTCAGCCCAGATTGGCTGGCATTGACTTATCATAGGTTTCAGTGATATCATCACATTATATTACTACTATCATAACCTTTGCTTCCTTGGCAGTAGTTTAGAGACGCAGCAACCATGACTTAATTATTTGTTTTGCATTATGCGTCCAAAAACTGAACTAGTGGCTGAGAAGATTCTTCGCTGTCTGTTGATCATTCTCAGGAGGCTTTTTCATTCAGCCACACAGGTGACACACAAGTCAGCTAATGTTTGCTCTGCTGTACCTGACAAATATCATTCATTTATTCTATGTATTCTACTTATATCTCTGTTGTTCAATCTTTACAGTTTGCTTTTACTCCGATCAGCCACAACAAATCAGTTAGCAGTTTTAATCTTGAGGCCTGTCGGTGTATGTTTTGGCAGTGATGATCTCATTGCTACAGTCCTGTCCTGTGTCCTAATCGCCCCCCGCAGGACGATGCCCAGCAGCTCTTTGCCCTGTCCGCAGCTGCCGAAGAGCAGGGAGTGCTTCCCGATGACCTGGCCAACGTGATCAGGCGATTGTGGGGTGACGGCGGCATACAGAGTTGCTTTGCAAGGTCGCGAGAGTACCAGCTCAACGACTCGGCAGCATAGTGAGTGTGCATTTACTATCACTCCTGCAGAGCTCCTACACCTCCCAGCCCTGTGCAAATTCTGCTCTCTTTTGTAATATCCAGACTGTCTTTATCAACGTTGTCTCCACATATCCTTCTGTGCTTGTACATCAATCAATATGCAGTCTTTTCCCGCATACAGCCAGTGTTAACCCACTATAAATGTAAATGTGGGAAACCTCACAGCCACCTGATGAATGTGCTCTTTTTCTAATCCTGCACACCTGCTTGTAATTCATATTTGAAAATAACTTTGCATAAACTGAAGCTGACACACTGCACTTTAGTAATATTTTACAGCTTGAGAAGGTGACAGTCTGAGATATTTTGATGTTTGTGTGCATTTGCTCGATGGCTGTGCTGATTACTGTCATGTTGGTGTCATATTAAGGCCTGTCCAATATTACCGCCATTAGAGATGCTGTTGGAGTTGTGATGGATCTAATGATGTAGTCCTGTTGGCCTCTCTCATATGCGCTGCACTGAGAAACCTGCCTTTGTTTTCTCTAGGGGGCTTATAGACACTGGAAAAATAGTCCAATAACTTCAATTTAGTGATTATTACTCCCTCTCTGGGTTTGATTATTTAATATTGTAACCTGATGAGCAGAGCAGAGAATAGTTTGTCTTGAGGGATGAAAAAAATTAGACTCAAAAAATTGTGTTTACTTCAAGTAAACTTCATCCAAGTGAACTATGTGAATTAATAGCTGTGATAATAAAACTCCCCAGTGACCCCTTTGTTGATTCATTTTCTGGCAGTGTTAAACAAAAATCAGAAATGTTGCTTTGTATGATATGTTCATAACAACTCATAACAAGTCATCCCATCTGGAAATATTTTGCAATGGTTGCTACGATGAGACGGGAAAACGTTTGTTTAATCATTTATCATGTCTTTATTGACTTCAATAAGTCCGCCAGGTTTTTTTGTCGTCCCATTAATTATTATCATCCTGCGGACGTGACATAGATGAATGGCGCGATCTGTACAAATGAAATGCTGGATATATATCTCTTTCTGTCTGTGAAGCGTAGGATGGCTGGACCACTGAAGCTCCCAGCTGGCCTTAGATGATGATGCAATGCTTGTGTAAGTGGGGCAAGCTGTGTCAAGCATGGTGAAGATGCTTCCACACTCCCCTACTGACCAGCAGTCTGTCGGAGACAGACAAGAAGGGGATGGACAGAAAGTGGGAAAGGAGAGTGGTTAATGGAGAACCACAAGGAGAAAAAATGAAAGAAATGTTCCAATACTCTCAAGGCTGCCCTCACAAGTAACAAAAGCCACCTGCAGTCTTGCTCTTAAGAGGGAAATCACCTGCACAAATTGATCCCACAGCCCCAGTAATGTAGTGTTTAAATAGATCACAGAAGGAACAACAAGTAATCATGTTTTTCACTAATACCATACATCAAATTCACTAAAATAGAGCAAATTAGAAAAGAATATGTATGTTGCCATAGAAATCCTCCCACTAAGGACAGTACATAGTACTAGTGGGTCTGGTGGTAATCCCTCAGGGGTCTCACATAGACATTTCAGTCAGCTATTTCACATGGGGATTTATTGTGTGAATACAGAGTAGGTGCAGAGTTGATACTTGGCATCCACACTCTGACCTCATCTCTCCTCCCCGCAAATATACACCGAGCTCAGCACATCAGAGACCGTAATGATGATGAAAAATGTATCCCCAAAAAACTGCATTAGACACACAGCCTTACAGCGGGTATTACGTACGTCTGTGGTGAGAGAGATAATATGTAGTGAACTGAAATGGACAAATGGAAACCCAGCAAAAGCACCTGATCCCAGCAGGCTGTGTCGTCTGATAATAATTAACTTAATTTATCAGAAATGCCATGTAGCTTAGGCAAACAAGCAGCAGTAAATACGTATATATAGAAGTTAATAAATGTGGATGATTATTTATATTATCTTGCGTGCATTTTTCAGTGAGGACAGAACAGACAAATAATAATTTGAATGTGCTACATGCAAGACGGCAGCCATGTTTACATTACCAGAGCCAATACACAATATCACTCTCGACTAGAGCCCTGAGTCTGCAAAGAGAAACCCCTACAACCAAGAGGAAGACATACTGTAAAAACCAATTTAATGAATACGCTCATGAAATACTCAGTGTATTTCACCACTGAAATACATGTGCTACAACAACAAAAGAAATATATGCTGCTGTAATAAGTTAATTCAGAATTCAGCCACCAGCGATAACAGAGTGATACTGACCATCAAGCATCAACACACCAACAGTTGAGTGTAGCAAACTCTGTCAGAGCTTAGCTATAGGCCTCTCTTCATTTATGATTAAAACAATGGGACAATGCATCAAGTGTAACTGGTATTACCTCGTTACCAGCCTCTGTTTGTGACTGCTGCCGCTGTGTTCATGTTGATTAAACCTGATTTCTCCCAGCCACAGTTTGGAGCCGTGGTTCTGGGAGGCTGACGACCGATGTGTTGGAGTCTATCCTGCACAGTGCAACTTAATTATTACAGGACCTTACTGAGAACATTTCCTTAAAAGGCACCTTAAAATGTCTAATGAAATGCTACGAGTAGTGTTTAGCAATCTCTCTTTTAATGCAGCAGAATATGACTCACTCCTCAGAAAGTTCACAAAATTGAGTTCATTACAGTTCAAAGCAGTTCAGCAAAATGCAGACTCATTTGGATGTTAATGCACCACAAGTACATCAGTGATCTGTGTATTTGTGTTTTTCTTTCTTTTGCAGGTTACAAATTAATCCCGATGTTGATGTTGTTGATCTTGATCTCTCTCTCTCTCTCTCTCTGTCTGTCTCTCTCTTTTAGTTACCTAAATGACCTGGAGAGGATAGCCAAAGCAGACTACATCCCCACCCAGCAGGATGTGCTGCGAACCCGGGTTAAGACCACTGGCATTGTGGAGACTCACTTCACTTTCAAGGAACTGCACTTCAAGTAAGGTCAAATAGCACTGATTTGATATCAGTGTCAACAGACTTCAGGTGAACGATAAGTAAATGAAAAACAGACTACCTTGTGTCCTTTTTATCAAAGCAAGGGCTTCAGCCATTGGCGACCAATGTGAGAGTGCAGGGAGGTCTGCCTTTGCAGCTGAACCACAGTCAGAGGTCGTATTTGACATTAAATAACCTGAGTGGTTACATGACCCCCTAGTGTTCACTCACCTCTGCTGCTTGCTTACACTATTATTTGATGATACATAAATAAACTGGCAAATGTCACTTAGTCTGACAAGAAACGCAACAGACCAAGACATGAAAATGTAACTGTCTTAGCTTGGATATTAAAATAGCAGGGTGAATACATTCAGTAGTGACATTGTGATACTGTCTTCCTCTATACCTGCTCAGAACACTCAAACAAAAGCAGAAATTGCTAGACTTAATTTAGATTCCAACATTAATACTATCAAGGGGCGACTGACCCTCCCGCTCCGCAATGTGCAACTAAGCTACTCAGAAGCCAAATTATACCAGCAATTAAAAGCCTAATTATCACGATTGTGCTGAGTGCTGGATAAATAAATTAGACCTGCCCACTGAGCTCTCACTCAGTAAAACCAGAGCTTTATTCAGTGTTAACATCTGAGTATGTCCTCTGTGGCACAGAGCTGTAGATCTTACATAAAATATGCTCTGACCCAGCCTGAGCACTCGTGTGGGATCGTAATGGATGTATAGATACGGCTCTTAATAGAAGTGAGTGTTAGACGAAAGTAGATCCAGTTTAGGTGAATGTATAGAATATGTTTGAGATATAGAGGGATATGTAGTCTTATTTTTACACATCTCAGTTTGGTTTGTCTCGAGCAGTGTATAAAATACCCAGCCCTTTGTGAAGGAGCTAAACAGCTATGGCTAATAAAAAAGGCAGCGGCAGCCACATGGCTCTGGTGTGACCTGTTTCCTGATAAACTCTCTGATATTTACCCTCTGTAACAGCCTCAATATTTGGCCTGAATAATACATTGAGGCAATCAATAAGAAGAAAGTCACATTTTTCTAATTCGGTCCTGTTTGCCATAATAAGTACGAAAAAGAAACACTTACAGATACAGTGAAATGCCATCTTTTGACAGTGGTTTCATTTAGATTCATCATGATAGTGCTTCTCATGCATCTGCTAACCTAAGCAGATTGTGGCTTTGCTGAAACCTCACATTTGTTGCATGTTTCATCAAAGCATGGCAGCTGTCCTGGATGCAGCAGACTATTATCACTTCAGCTGTCTATAGAGTTTTTGCTCACACCTCTCACAGCTTCGATCACAGCGCTCAGCTTCCCCCATTAGCCGGCGCTTTGCTCTGAATATAGCAGCCTGCCTCTTGTAAACTGCACTGACCCCGGCAATCTTTTATCAGATATCTGACCGACACCTCTCCGCCTCCTCCATCGCTGCTTTTGTTCTCAAAGCAGCCTCATGAAAACTTAATGTACATCCAGGGATGGAATGTCACCCGAACTTTCTCCTTCCTCCCTTCTTCACTGTCATTCTTCCTGAAAATGTCCCATTCAATGCCCTGCTCTCTATCAGCTTCACCTTACTGTCTTTCACTGTGACCTCCTTCCCCTACCAGCGTACACACTCACAAAAACACAAACACACAATGCGCACGTCTCCTTTGTGCTTCATCTCCCTCGCAGAATGTTTGATGTGGGAGGCCAACGCTCAGAGAGGAAGAAGTGGATCCACTGTTTTGAAGGAGTCACAGCCATTATCTTTTGCGTCGCGCTGAGCGCTTACGACCTGGTGCTGGCTGAGGATGAGGAGATGGTAAGGAAAAATCCATCTCCTGATGTGTGTCTTCATCTGCAGATACACTTTACAGGCTACATAAATCTGCTCTTTGGCTCATTTTCAGTATGAGATAGTCTAGACTGTACAGCATTAGAGGACATTTAACATTCCCCATCATTCCTTATTATGGCTTAATAATAGTGAGTTCCAGGTGGTAAAACTGGTTCATAGGAGTTTAACGATACATTTACAGTTGAACCAACGGAGTGCAATTATGTAATAAAAGTCATAATGGCTAATTTTTCAAGTGACTTGAACCATTTGACCCCAATTTCGTGAACTGCTTATGAATTTAACGCAAGTGCTCAGGAGAGGAACGGCCAAACAGATGCTCTGAGGAACCTCCCCTGCACTGCTTATTCTGCACACTTGAAATATTAAACAACATTGTCCCCTGGTGGCGGCTCTGATGTGTTGTTGTAACCATGACCAAGTTCTGCCTCTCCTCAGAATCGAATGCACGAGAGCATGAAGCTGTTTGACTCTATCTGCAACAACAAATGGTTCACCGAGACCTCCATCATCCTCTTCCTCAACAAGAAGGATCTCTTTGAGGAGAAGATCACTCGCAGCCCCCTGACCATCTGCTTCCCAGAGTACACAGGTATGGAGTGGAGAATCAAAATCACAGCATAAGAATTTGTATAAAATCACCCCCTCATCTCTCCAAACTGTTGCTCCCCAGGGGCCAACAAGTTTGACGAAGCAGCCAGTTACATTCAGACCAAGTTTGAGGACCTGAACAAGAAAAAGGACACAAAGGAGATCTACACCCACTTCACCTGTGCCACAGACACCAAGAACGTGCAGTTTGTCTTCGATGCTGTCACTGATGTCATTATTAAGAACAACCTGAAAGACTGTGGTCTTTTCTAAAGGTAGGACAGAGGGATGACCGGGTGGGTGGGAATATTTGTTGGTTTTATCAGTCTTATACAAAGGTTAACTGCTTAAAGACTACATGAATAATCAGATAATCAGGAAAAATATTGGATGTTTAATTAATAATTCAACAGCTACTTGCAGACCTAAATTAGTCATAGACCGGCATCCTACAAGTGAGAAAGTGAGAGGTTCTAGCAGCTTTATTTTGCATGGTTTGTGGTGAGCTTAGCTGGTAAAATAACGCACTCTGTGGGACTTGAAACAAACCGACTGTGGTCACAGTTACACTTAAGCTTTTTGGTGCAACCTGACAGGTCACATTAAGTCTCAGGTGTTCTGCACTCTCAAGTCAGTTCAGTCTCAAAATCCACTTTCTAATGAGGCTTGTCTTACATTCAGTGGAGATGATAGTTATATCAGGCCACAATGTGAATATTGCAAACCACATTTTGAACGTATTATGCCACCTAGTGGCCACGTAGTCTCACAGAGGCAGACGTGATGCTGTCAGATTTAAATGGGACTATTTCTTTGGTACACCCCCACCTCCGTCTGAGCACCTGAAACTAAATTAGTATTTTATTCTCCTCCAAAAATTAAACATGATGTCTCAAAACCTCAGCAATTAAAACCAAAATATCTGCATGGCTTGATAACATTTGGAATAAGTGAGAAAACATGTTTTTGTGATCTGGGTGAACCAAATATTTTTGTGTTTTGGCAAGTACAGTGTAAACTCACTCAAATCAAGTGTGTGATTTTCTGTAATTGCAGAGGAGCAGATTGATTGAGCAGGATAAATTGTATCTCTGTAAAGCTGTCATCTTTCTTTCCACGCAGGACGATGCCCGACGCACACAGACTGCATGAGAGACTGCAAGAGCCATGTGATGATTACTGCTTTTCATAATGAAAACCATAACAGACTTGATTCCTGGGGGGGGGGGGGGGTAAAACCTGGAAGAACTTCAACAATCAATGATTTGCAACCATCACATTCTCCGTCTAATGTGTTGTTATTATTTTTATATATACTTCTTATTGCTCTTGATCAGGGGTTCTCATACTATCATACTGAGCACAAAGTAAATACTAAGTTCATACATATTTTACCAAGAACCCTCATAATTGGAGAAGAGCCACTAACAGTCGAGGCACTGACCTGAGAACTGCTGTTTTTTTGTTTGTTTTTTTAAATTAGATTTATTACAAATTATATGAGATGACTGGCTTTTGTGGAAGATAACTGTTGGAAGTAAAACTTATCATAATAATAACATCTCATCAAATGAAAATACAGTAAAATTAAAGCATTTCTCTTCCTCAATAAGTTTTCTAGGATGAATTTGAACCACTTGTTAAAATTGTAGTTATCTGATTTGTTCAGTGTAATTTTTTTATGTATTCAGATTTCTGTTTGATTTGAGTTTTTTAGGTTTTTGTTTTATTTTCCCCATTTGCTTTTGAGGTTTAATAAGAGGATACAGTACAAAAACAACTTTTTATAAAAATCACATGAACTTATGTTAACAAACGCTGACATTTTATGAACCTTTTGACTGCACAGAGCTTATTTTTTAGAAGAAAACAAACAGGCATGGAGAATGGAAATGGATGAAAGGCAAATGTTTTTTTGTACAATGTTTACACAGAATCAATACTCACAGTTGTACTATAGCGCATTGTTCTGCATGACTGTCCATAGATTAGCCTGTATCCCCCCCAAACTGAATAACATTCCTTATGTAACTTCTTTAAAGAAACAAAAAAGAAATGGTTATGTGTCACTTTTAAGATATCTGCAAGATTTTTAAGTGGTTATGTCTGTTTCGTAACATGGATTGTTCTGCACTATTCGTTTCATTCCAAGTCTTTTTTTTCCATATGTTTGTGCCTTGATATCTGTTTACACTATCTGTTACTCTTTAGAGACATGCTATCTTCATAGTGTGAATTAGGGCTATTTCTACTCCACTTCAGTTCACATAACCCATGATCTGAGATGCACCACAACACTGAGACAAATGGATGATAGTCGTTCATTAATATTAAGGTAAAAGTCATTCACTTGTTAAATGTAAATAAAAGTTTGGTCACATGATCTTTTATTCTGCAGTGTGGTGTGTCAGAGGAACAAGCTTGAACATATTATTCTGTTCTTTCACGTTTGGTCCAAAACTCAACTGAAGATAAACTAAAGAGAACATAAAGAGAACTGTAGAATAGGAATAGAAATGCAAGTTTAATGAAATGCAATGTAAGTTTTGTTGCTGGTTCTTTACTCAACTATTTCCATCTTCTGCTACTTTATATTTTTATTATTACTTATTTACTACTATACTACTACTATAGTTACTAGCTTCTTTTTAAATTGAGGTATTATATTAAAAAACACAATGAACTTGTAAAAAACAGTGCATACATTGCTAAAGCTACATAGCTTGCCACTGTCGCCTAGTGCTCGCTCATGGTGGAACTGCTGGGTCTCTCTCTGTAATTCTAAAGAGTACAGTCTAGACCTGCTCTTTATGAAAAGAGATAACTTCTGTTGTGATTCGGCACTATATAAATAAAATTGAATTGAATTAAAGATTAAATGATAAATTCTTTCTGGCTTGTGACCACATTTTAAGTGTCCACACAATGGACAAAGAAATGTTTGACATCCAAAGAGATCAAATCGTTATTAATAATATTTCATTAAAGAAAAAGAAAAATCTAATGATGTTGTATAATAATCAGTCATAGGTTAAAAAAAAAGTAAGTGAGTTTAAGTAAAAGTAAAGTGAGTAAAAAACCCTGGGCTCTTCTTTCAGCACTGTTCTTGGCTGAATTACAATACAAAGTCTTATAAACATCCAAAGAGGTGAGGTGAGGAGGTGCAGTCGTGAAAGCTTTGCTCATCACCATATGAAATGAGAATTTCACTTGGGCCCTTCAGTATGTTTGCATTTCAAAACACCCATTAAGAGAAGAATGGTGTGTGGACCGTATGTGTGGATCAGACGTCAATGAAGGGTGTGAAAAGGTTTATATTCAGAGACATGGAGAATGGTGATATGGGAGGTTGTTGTTTACAACGATCCACCAGGTGGCGACATGTAGATCTCAGTGGATCAGCGCTCTGCATTTATCCAAGAGCACTTTTGCAGAAGTGTCAGTTAACATACTGCAATAATGTTCACAGCCTGAGGAAACTAAAATGAAGAGTTGGTAATTATTTATCGAACACGGTCTTAATTATCGGTTATCGACAACGTTTAATGGTTTTTGGATGTGAAACAGTTTCGTGGAAAGCACTTTTAAAAGATAATTTATTCACTGTTAAATGAAAATGATCCAGGTCCAGATGTGGAGTCTCAGCAGCGTAGTAAGACACCACACAGTTACAGGACGCACCGCTGCAATTACACGGGGGGGTATCCTGTTTCAGGCGACTTCCCATTGGCTGATTTGGTGATGCGCTGCGCTGATTTGCTGCAGAGAAAAGCTCAGCGCCGTCAAAGTCCGCTGACAGAGCCTCATCTGGTTCAGAAGAGGGAGGACACAGGGAGAGTCATCACCTCTGATCAGCTGTGAGGTTTGTGGAGTTGTAGAGAGTGCTGGGACCACTGACAGGAATCTGAGCTTCACTGCAGACATTTACTCAGAAGCCATGGTGAGTTTTTCTTTTCCTCTTCCCACGTGCATTTCATATATTTGAACAGTTTTGTTGATGCATTGCAGTGGCTTGATTGTGATGGCAAAGATCACTGCCCAGGACTCTCAGAGAAACCTAATTGTGTTTTTTTTTTTTTTTTTTTGCACAAACCAGTACATATTTTTGTACTGATTCTTAAAAGTTTTTTTCTTTAAAGACTGAAAAGTTTTTTATAATGTGTTGCCACCCTCCTCCCCCTCCAAGTCACAGTTAATTCAAACCAAACTGTCCTTGCTAAACGTATACAACTGTGTGAATCAACTTCTCCCCTGTTGTGTGAAAGCAGCCAAGGAGAACAGGGCATTTTAAAAAGTGGCAGACTGACCGCAGAGTCCCACTGAGGATGTCTCTGTGCGTCAGATAAGTCTCCCCCAGGGGCCAACTGGTTCAGCACCCACAGCTGTGATAACATCATGGCATTGTGGTGTCCTTACTACTCCAAGCCAAACTCTGGCAGAGCAGGGAGGCTCAACAAACTT
The DNA here is from genome assembly GCA_033238685.1 of Lates japonicus. Taxonomy (NCBI): domain Eukaryota; kingdom Metazoa; phylum Chordata; class Actinopteri; family Centropomidae; genus Lates; species Lates japonicus. The sequence goes on from BRZM01000069.1 coordinate 4,782,006, forward strand.
AGTGTTATGATAGCTTGTACAAACCTAGAAAAGTAAATCCTCTGATTACACTTTCACTGGTTTCGCTTGATCTGAAGGCTGGAATATGATTCATAATTGATACATGATCATTGTGTAATTCCAAAATGCTGCTGTCATTTCCTGCTTTATAATCCCAACCAGTCAACATCCTGTGAGTTAGGGGAATCCAGAGAGGATATGTGAGCCTCCGCACTCCTCCATGATTCAGCTCCACTTTGTTCAAACTTCCCCTCTCGCTTTAGGAGGCAGGGAGCGTTTTCCAAGTATAAAATGTGCATCCTGTTCTCAGAGCCACAACGTTTTCATTTTCTGGGATCACACTGCAATGGGATGGTCTCCATAAAGCTGCTCTGAGGTTTGTCAGGAATGCTTCACTTGTTATATGGTCATACAGCAGAGTGATCTCAGCTGGTAAAAATCTTATTGGCCCAGTTCTGGAAATAACACAGAGAACTTTTCAAGCCTCGGCTAAACCGGCCAGGGCGCAGCCTGACTGCTCTGCAGTCTGCTGCAAAAGATGACCGCAACTTTTCTTACTTGAAGTTGTTTTTGTACAAGTGTTGTTTTTAAGTATAGACTTTACTTAAATTCTGTCTGCACCACTAAGTTTTTGTGTCTTTCTCATTGTGTAGCTGTGTTTAAGAGACTCCACTGACTGCCTCCGGGACCAAATGCAGTACATGATGAGATCCCTGCAGGACTTGAAGCAGATCGGCAGGCCGAGGCCACTGAGTGAGCCATGTGTTCGGTCCTTTGCCGCAACGCGGGCTTGTAAACAGAGGGCACAGCAGGAGCGGTTCACTCGACTACGTGTCTCTGACGCCAGTGAAGCCAGCACGTATGACTCTGCCTGCTGCCTGGCCAGCCCCTTGGAAGAGGAGGAAGAGCAGCAGGAGAATGAACGACTGGCACAGGGCTCCCCCAGCAGTGAAAAGAGCGTGGACTTTGACTCAGGCTACTCTGAGGCTTCTTGGCAAGATGAAGGTGTGGTGCTGAGGAGGACCCGAAACGTGCGAGTCTCCTCCTCTGCGTGCCTCCGCACAAACAGGGGACCCTCTTCCCGTATCCGTCCCAAATCAACCTCTGACGCTTGCCTGGAGCGCTGGACTTCATTCGAGGCCAGCGACCCGGAGGACTGGACCACATCGCTGCTGAGCCGCAGCAGAAACAGGCAGCCCCTCGTACTGGGGGACAACAGCTTTGCTGACCTTATAAAGAACTGGATGGACCTACCAGAGTGTCCAGAACCAGCACAACTGAAGCCCAGTGCCGGCAGACGCCTCGCCAAAGACATTTTGGTCAACATGCGCAAGAGACTGGCAGGGATGTCTAAGAGTGTGGAGGTCAGGCCAAGGCCAGCAGACTCCACAAGGGTCAGCAGGGATGCACAGGCTCCCAAACGGATGTCCTGCCCTGTGGGACTCCAGGCTCTCAAACCTTTCTTTCACCAGTCTCACACAGGACTGCATCAACTGGACACTGACTTTTACCAGTTCACCGCACTCATGAAGACCGGCAGCCGACAACCCATCATATGCAATGATATCATTGGATACATTTGAGTGAGGCTATAACTACGGACTGACCCTTTAACAGACATTAAAATAATATTATTAATATTGTTCTATTTTCATAATTGGATTTTGTCTATAATGTTGATACATCTGGAATAAATGTCTTTTTGTGTATTTAATGAGAATGTGTTCTGTTCCTGCCTGAAACTAAGCTGTTCTAAATCTAATTATTTTACCCATCTGCCACTTTGTTTCTTGTGGATAATCTCACATCATTTTAAGGTTCTTCTTAACCCTGTGTGACGCATAAAACGTTGTGTGGGTAACTATTGACATAAGTGAGGTATTTTGGAATAAAGCAACCTGACAAAGAATTCTAAGAAATATAAAACAGTTGTACACATCACAAGTCAGTAATTAAAAAGTCCACACAGTAACCATATTAAAGCTTTGTAAACTCAGTAACTTTAACTTTTTTCTAGATAAAAATGGGAGGTTGGGTGTGGTCATCGTAGTAAATTATGTTCGAGAACTGAACAATATAAAAGATGGTAAGGGAACAGAAGTGTATTAGTGAAGTACAATTATGTAACGTGGTTCCCCATAGGCTAATTTTATTGCATTATTGTTCAAACAGAATTGAATCACAAACAGCCTCCTTCAATCACAGCCAAATTACAGATTTAAAAAGTACATCTATAAGTAGTTAAAGCAATAATTACAGAGAGGATCCCTCACGACATGATTCAATAATAGCCGACTGAGACAGCAGAGCATGTTAACAACAACATATTAATGTGAGGGTGTGAAGTAAAACAAACAGTGAGGCTGTGGTAAAGGGAAGGAGGTGCACAAAAGTCGTCTGAGGACAAACAAAGTCCTTGAAGATGAATCCAGCTTCTCTGTTCTGACCAGCTCAGGGATTCTTCAGAGAGGGAGGGATGGGTACATATGTGTGTTTGAATCATGGATTTACACAAGACAGCTGTGTCCAGATGGCAAAAGCACCCTGAATCATCAAAGCGCTGTACCCACTGTGCCAGCTGCCCGTTCAGACCGCATGCTTTCAACATCAAGCTCAGCCTGACCTGAATTAGACCTCGAAAACCAGTCCAGCACTGCCCCACCAGCGCCAGATCATCTAATCCATATGGCTTGGCAAGTATCTTCACAACCTCTTAGCGTGACCTCTCAAAAGGCACATTTTATACGTAAATAAAAGCCAACAGTTAGCAAACAAGACTTTGTGGTGAAATTTTCTGGTAATGACCAAGGACATTGACGATCCCCATGGTTCCTCTTTGGGCTTATAAAAACATGACAAAGAAAAAGCCCAAAAGAGGAACTGGGCATCAACCTTTGAGCATTTTGTATTGTATTTTTGGGGGACCTGGTTAAAGGGCAGGGCAACAGATTAGACAGTGTAACTGTGGAAGTACTCATTTCATATAATCAAAGTGTAATTAACAATAAAAATGATCAATTATTCAAAACACACTTGGAATGTAAAGTAAAATTAAGAGAAATCCAGATATTGGATGGAAAAAAACACTCAAAAACTGGCTAAAGCTAAAACAACAAATTCAGATTGTTTTTAAATGATATGAAGTCACAGGAATGTTAAGTTTGTTTTGTCACATTGAGGCAGTTCCATGTCAGTGTTTTTCACCTGGACTTTGTGGAAACTTCCTTTCTGTGGCATCAGGGCAGCAGGTACCTGATGGGTGGGACCGACTCACAGTCCTCATCTTCCTCAAATGAAGGCACCAACTCCAGCATCTTCTTGTGTGGGGGGATGTCTGCTTTGGTGACCATTCTCACCACATCAGACACACTACAAAAAAAAGTATATTGCTACAATCTTTTTCTGGGCAGACAGTATGAATTATCATTTAGAATAATAGTACCTTTGACTTTTCATGTAATCTACGTTTTCAAGCTCTATGTTTCCCCTTCACTGGCCCAACACAGGAAGCTCAGGGCAGGACAACTGCACAGGAAGTGAGTACTGCAGAGGGCATTTGTCATGTGCGGCCTGCTGTCCGTAGCACTCTGCCCCTCTCCTGCCTGCAGCTTAATCTAACCACAACACCAGCACCGGCTCCCCTGAGACTTAACCGTCAAAAACAGAGAAGGACAAGCACACAGCCTGTTTCAAGATCAACAAGAGGACCTCACACAGCAAGGTTTAAGCTAAGAATAATTAGAATCAAGCATTTCAATTTACCCAGTAATTTATTACCTATAAACGTTCTAGGTTAAGGTTGATTCATTACAGTTTTTCCCTCCTCCTGGAATCAGATCATCCTCGAGGGTGCGTATTCTGCTCAGTTCTTTAATTGATGAGGAGAGTTCACAGCACGAGACGTCTGATTCACTTCAAACACCCCCCAGGGGCTCATGAAATGTGCTGCGGTGCTGAACAGGCCTGGACCAGCATGGTTTTTCAGATGCAGCCAAAAAAAAAAGTTTGCACTAATTTAACTCTTTAACTCTTGTCCTCAACAAACAGGAGGAAACCTGAGGAGGAGCGGTCTCAATCATCGGTGTTCAGTGATGCATGCGAGGGTGTCAACAGGCTCTCTCCTCACAGGCAGGCAGAGGAAACACCTCGTCCTGCTATTAGCTTCTAAACAAACAACGGGGGAGCTGCTTATTGATTGTTTACATGCAAAGGGCTCTGTGCCGTGTGTAGCCATGCACTGTATATGCAACATTTTACTGTGTCTTTGTCTTCAGTGGACATACCTCTGCTGAAGCCTCTCCTGTTGGCCACTGTATAAGAAAGCTGTTCCATAGAAGAGACTGCAGATGTTCAAGTTATATTTATCCTGCACAAAGACAAATAATTCACTTCAATCTGCAATACAACATAACAAGCATAGCAAGGTGTAGAAAGAAATGCATTATGTGGAGGTAATTTCAACAAATACAGCAAAGAGAATGGTCTTGATGATGACCTGTGGCCTGAAACAACTTCAGCAGCTCAGGAAGCTCTGTTGTGTCTCCACAAACAAACCACGAGGAACCCGGCCAGTCAAAGGTTAAAAGAAACCTGGAGCAAATCAGAACACTTGCCAATATATTTTCTTCCCTTTGCCTCCTCAGAGCAAACTCAGGCAGAATCAATAAACCAAATGTCAAATGTTTATAGAGGCGTGTGCATAAAAACAGTCCCATTCACGCTCAGACATTTTTGCTGCAAGTGACCCATATCCTATAATAAAGAAAATGTCCTATAGAGCATATGTGGTGTGTGTTTGTGAGCTATTGTCTTATGTTACTTGTGATTAGATAGAGAAATAGGGTAGCTGCTGCTGAGATAACTCAGATAATACAGACATTATGTCAGGGAGATAGAAACATGAAATCAGCTTCAGTTCTTCTTAGACAGACGATCCAATTGCAACAGTCCTGACATGATTATCTACTCATCCATTAACCTAGTTCTTCTGTGTTTACTGTGTAAATTTACCCATCTAATCCCATTCTATACCAACCATAAAATCTAGGTTGTAGTAAAGTAACTAAAAGCCTTAAATTAAAAATTTGACATTTTGTTTAAATAACCTTTCTTTCTTCTTCCTCCATGATGGTAGAAGTTGTGAAGTTGTGAATGGTAGGTGTAAATTGGTCAGGTATTTCAGACAATGGGTATTGTCTGCACTGGAGGAAGGTGAGCAGGTTTAAGAAAAAAAACAGCACGCATAAAATATGCACTCAGTAGCACCGGGTGTGAAGAAAGTTTGTGTTTCCTGCCTGAGAGGAATAAGGAGGTCGTACCTTGATATACTGGAGCAGATCGCCCAAGGTCATTTCCTGCTGATCGCCGCGTCTGCCCTCAACAAGGAAGTCATCCCACAGGGTGTAATTCTTTCCTGCGACCTGCCGATAGACATGTTACATACGCCAACACACACGCGCGCGTGCGCACACACACAAGCACATACACACACAGACAAAGTTGACAGATGAAGTACCACTTGCTGTGAAGGATCTGCAAAAAATGTTTGGGTCCAAAACAAAAGTCCCGGACACTCACGGACAGAGGGACTGCATTTTTCATCACTGTGTTATAAAGCAGCTGAGAACAATCAGCTGCCCCCTGAACGCTGCAGTAAAGACCTGAACAAGCTACCATGAGGTCAAGGACGTGCTTCCTCTTATATGATGGAGCGACTCTTGCTTTTCTCAAGTTTCCATCTACGAGGCTTTACAATCATCCTGTGCTAGTAAAAAAATAATAATCCATGTAGCCATGTCAGTGTCTGCGCAATTTGGGGCAGATGATATTAGTGCAAGTTGAGAAGAAGTTGAAGTCTGTGGCTTATAAAACCTGCATCTGACTGAATATGTGTTGCTCTGAGCGGTGAAATAACAACATAGGAATTTTTCCAGACACCTTGCCAGATTGGACTTCAAGTAGCTGAAGTTTGAGCTTTGTGGGGCCATTTCCTTTCTGAATTTCCTACAGTTCTTTGAGTCTTATGTGTTAAAGAAACACCTGAAATCTGTCAATCTGCAGTTCTGTATGGGTGTATGACAAGACAAACATACTGATGCTTTGCAGGAATGTTGTTTACATTATTCACTATTTTAATTTAGCATGCTAACATTTCTAATTTAGCGCTAAACTCAAAATACAGCTGAGGCTAACGGAATTGTGATTAGTTCTGCAGGTATTTGGTCACGAACCAAAGTACTGAACAAACTGACACTGACCTGATGATGGAGATCACCAAAGGTATCACAATTCATCCTGAAGGAGATATGAGTGTCTGTCCAAGACTTCATGGTAATTCAGCCAATAGCTGGATATTTGACTAAAAGCCAGAAATGTCAACCTCATGTTGGGGCTAGAGGAGAAGTCAGGGGATCGCTAAAGTCAAACGGATACATCAAAATGAACCTTGAATACAGTATATGTGTAAAGTGTTGAGATATTTCACTCTGTACCACAGTGGTGGATTGACCTGACAGACATTCCCACCACACTGCTTGCTTTTCTTAGATCAAAGGATGTCTGCCATGACTATGTCATTTTACATTTAAGGGTGACACAAATGAAAACAAAAGGATACTGTTTTTCAGTCAGTAGTCAGAGAAATGTGATGATGGAGTCTCGTGAGTCTAAAGAAAGCTTAATAAACACAGTCATTCATTAAGATAATAACACAAGCACGCCTACTCCTGCTGCCTCAAGCTCCACTGTCACCCTAAAGCACTGTGTCATACCCCTCACATCTCATGAGATCAGAGTTCAGGCAACTCTGCATCCTCTACATCAACACTTGACCCCCGAACAAAGACAGAATACAAAGTCTTGACCCCCAGACAGATCAATTTAACCCCTGCAAACATAAACTCTGCTGTTTCTACTGCCACTGGATACAAATTGGTCATCACATGACACCACATGTTCACCATGAACATCATAATCCACACGTGTAAGACCTAAAGAAAAAACATCACCTGACCTGAAATGGGTCAGGATTCCTCACATGCAGAAAATATGTCAAAATATGTCACTCCGTCAGACGACCCTGCTCACACGGGCGCTGTCTGGTAAGAGCAGTTGTGAAGATCAAAACTTGGCTCGAGATGCGAATACCAAAACTCCAGCTAAACCTGGGTCCAATTATCTCTGCTCCGGCAGCCAAGGGGAACTTTTCGACTAGCCCTCACAGCTCCCACCGCTCATGGGGTTTGGGGTTATGGAGACACACTCGAGGCATACTTCTCCTGAAGTCTGACTGGGTGTCTGGGTCCTTTGTCCCAGTTTTCAGACAAAGCACGTTTTGTTTTGCGAGATGCACGTCTTACCACCAGTCACGTTAGCTTCTTTTAAGTTTTATGCAGAGCGAATTATCAGTACAACCTCAAATTTTCCATGGCCAGAAAACAACCTGAGTCTGAAAGGATCACAGTGTATAAAAAGACCTTCTTCTTTTAAATGATCCTGCAACTGCAAAGGCATTGTTGGACTGTCAGATGGATCTTGTAGTGGTTTAGTTTAGTGGTCCCATGCCAGAGATGTTCATGAGTGCTTTTGTATACAGATTCTGATTTTACACAATGCAAAGCAAGCATGTGGGCTATTTATATTCCCTCTCCTCCCTTCCTCTCTCATATCTGTCGCACAACTCCGGCAGGAACCTGAAGCCAATCGACTGCCAACATCAGGACGTATGTAGAGTGATGCGAAGGCTTCAAATACTCAGCAAGGGAGAGAAAAAGTATAAGCAAGAACATTGGAACCAAACTGGCTGCTGGAAACAATTACAAATGGTTTCCCACATGGACAGCTACAGTATCTCTTTGTCATGGAACTTCCAGAATTAAAAAAAACAAAAATGCCCCACTGAAACTGCTATCTCTGGGGAAAAAGAAGAAATGGGAAGCAGGGAGTTATTGTTTTTCTTTGAGAGCAACACGGAACCAATTACCAGTGTGGAAAGTCTGTTTATGTGATAGAACATGCAGTTCTCTGTGGTATATAATATATAGACACACCTTTATCTAATGTTTGTTAAACCAACTGTGAACACTGCAAGCTACAAAGGAGACAACCATAGTATTGCAGTATTCATGATACCATGTTCACCAATTAATGTCGGAAAAGGTTGTCTTTGAGTTAGAGGTATAATTACTGTCTGAGAGCTCACCTGTTCTGTTGAAAACATGTTTAATTGACTAATCTGTGCCAAGGCCCTTTGGTGAAACGTCAAACAAAATCACCTGGGATTCATTTGAGTGTTCGATAAATGAATAAAATAGTTTTTTTTTTAGTGTCTGGCAACAACAAGAGGTAAACACACAGTGACAAAGAGTCACATAACATCCTCTGTTTGAGGAGTTGCTCTACCTCAAGAAAGGCTTCAGTGCTGGCCTCAAGTGTGCAGTGTTGAAGTACTGTCCTATCTCACTGGGGTGTCTGTGGATCCAGAGGTCTGTTTGGACATAAAGCAGAGCTGGCAGTCAGGATTCTGGGCGGCTTAGCCGCCGCTCAAGTCTGACTGAGGATGAGGACAACCACCATGGGCCCGATGGTTAAAAGCCAGCAGGATGCACAGGTTTATGCTGTGTTCACCTGGTTGTTGATGACAGCAACCTCTCATCTGCTCCATATTGTATTCTGTGCCATAAAATGGTTTCTGGAACTCCCCAAAACACATTATCTTTTCCAAACAATAAAGGAACACAATGATATCGTGTTTGTAACTGCTTCTCTATGGATAATCACACATCATTTGAGTATAAACTGTCCTTAGCATGTACAGTAGTATCAACTTCAGTCACAGTTTGCTGTATAAATAATTTTAATGCTTAAACGCATAACCCTGTTTTGTCTTTCCCTCTTTCCTCATCCCTCTGTCCTGAGAAACAAGGTCAAACTCAAAAATGCTCTAGTTCTTAATCATTTGTGAAAGGAGACCAAATTCTTCTACTGATTTTTCTTTCAGTGTGTCTGACTCTGTCATTACCACGCATGTTATAAATTCTCCTGTTCCCCAAAAGGATATGAATTTATCATCTTACACGAACAACCAAAACTTCAGGCTGCTTCCTCTTGTTGACAGGAAGCGTGGCAAGCTCCCTGCTCTTCCTGAAAAATCTGAATGCAGATAGTAACAGCTTCCGGGAAAATGAAATTAATTAATCTAATCTTAAAATAAGCCACATATATTATCAAATACACACAGTAAATCATGTCTCTGCTATGCAAATCTTCGTCAGAAACAAAAACGTTCTACAAGGTGAGATGTGAATGGTCTCAATAACACAATGACCAATTTTTTTTTACTTTGATTAAATAACTTTGACAACTGCACAGGATTTTATTATATGTAAAAACTGCTTTTGAATTCCACAAGGGCCCAAAGGACTTGAAATCTAAAATGGCTTCTAGCAGTAGATGTAAACGTTCAGCCAAAAAAGATATCGTGATTGAATAAAACCAGAACATATGAGCCATTCCTGTCCCCACGCCTAACTTTACAATTGCCGATCAAAAGGTCAGAAAATCTGGCTTATCACGTGGTGTTATTTCCAGTGAGTCACGGTCAGTCTCAGAAACTCGAGCAGGCCTGAGAAAGTCAAAAAGCCTCACTGTCACGCCTGATCCACAATCAAATAACTTATCAAAAGATATCGGGAATTCGTATGACTAACATTTTACCGCGAAAAAACAGTACTGATCGGACCAATTTTAATCTGTTCATATTTAGAAGGAGCATTGTGTTCACTTTCATTTTTTGGTTTCTTTGGCTACTGCTTGACAGGAGCTGCTTGGGCAGTTAACAAACGCAAGACCTGATGCACAATAAAGTCTCAGATGATAACAAGGGCTTCTACCATAAGCCAAAATAGCCACTCTGTCTGCAGATATATGGAGAGCATGGAACAGAAAAGCCGGAGTGGGGTTCAGTCACAAACCTGATAAGGAGGTAGAATGAAACTGTCAGATTGTAATCCCTAGGGAACGCACCGTGCTGGTCATTCTGCACGGGTTGCCACTGGTGTAATCATACGTGAGTTTTCAATCTGCCCTTTAAGACAATGGAGCGGTTTTGGAGACAGGAAGCCGGGATCAGTAGGCAACCGATAAGTCCTCTCCCCCTGAAGTCTGCCACAAGAATAGCATGTTATGCCACGCCCTACTAAGCAGCTTCATATCTTGGCCAGAATCCCAACAGTGGAAACATTTTCTTTACAACTGGCTGTATAGAGGCCTGTTTCCTTCAAAAGGCAACTCTTTCCTTGGAGGGCTTCAAAGGAGCTTTAGGTGAGCGGATGGAGGATCTGTGGTCCTTGGACTCGTATTTCACCCCTAATTTCTTTAGCTTCCTTAGCTTTCTTTTGTAGACAATCTGGTAACTTTCAGTAAGGCCTCGTGGTCCTAGCTTAGTCCCTCAACTGAGCTCGAAAATCAAGGTATATCACTGAACATGGTGATAATGCTGCTGATGGTATATACAGTGTTGTATGCTGCATATTGCAGAGTGGTGCAGGTATAAAGTCAGGCTCAGATTCTGCTATCAAAAGTAGGAAATAATGTACCAGTCTGTTTACATCTTTTACTGAAGTTTGAGTGCAGCCAAAGATTTAAATTATCTTACATAATATGGTGCAAATGTATCCTCTTTATAATGTAAACTAAATATATATTATTATTTTTTGCGTTGTCACAAATAGTTGACAGCAGATCATATCCATTAATGAAGCAAAACAACTACATTTATTGAACCTATGGTGAAATCAATTTCTTTTTCGCCACCCCAATTATTAATACACCTTCCTTTACGTCATACCTAGTTAAAAGTGTTGGTGAGCCAATGACGATGCACAGTGATAAAAGTTGAATCAGCATCACAACATCAATGGATGGAAGTTCACAGCTGTAAATGGTCTGGTAAGGTCACCACCATTGAGTGTTACTGAAAGTGCTTTGTTGAAACTAAAAATGTATTATGTCTGATGTCATTTCTCTAAAGGTACAATCTCTGCATGTAAACTGAGTCCAACATTATTTTCAACGGAGCTAAAAAGCTTCAGATGATTATGTTCACTTATCAGCTCTTGGCCTCCAACCACAATAGCCAGAACATGTTTTATCTAATTCAATCTAGATTAAAACCACCAAAATCATAGTAATAAACACATGTGAATCCTGTTTAAGGTATCAGAAATGATGTTGGTGAAGAAACAATGACCCACATCTTCGTATATGTTTGTGTTTTCCTGAATGGCCTTTTTGTTTTAAGTTAAAGGACAACAGTACTGTCATGTAAAGTGCCCTTTGTCTGATCGAGGCGTCATCTGCTACCTGATCACTATTGATCAGCACTCTCTTTGACTGCAATTGAAGAAACAGATGGCTGGGACCTCTAATCAAGCTCACTCTGGCCTCTGCAATTATCTGCCTAACACCCCAGAGAATTGACAGAAAACCAGTCTTACACTGCCTTATATCAAATACGGAAGGCATAATCTGTAATAAAGATAAACTAAATTTAAGACTGTTAACAGTATGTTTTGATGGATGACTTTGAAACACATATGTGATATACGGTGAGGAGGGAGGAGGCAGTGCAGCTCACCAGCATGCAGCCACTTCAGGAGAGTTTTGGTTTGACACACACACAGACTGAAAAGTAGCCTGCTTTTGAAAGCGCTTCCATTGGACGTAAAACAGCAAACAGACACCAATGTGATTGTCTTTCAAATGAGAAGATAACAGCGCCTCCACCTGACTGAAAACACCGGGGCAGAAGGTCTGAGTCAATAAAACCCTCCTCTTACAAATGGGTCGTGCCAGACACGCTGGAGCCTGCACAGACTACACAGCACATGTCTGATAGATGTTATGTTTAAAAGCTTGAACTATCATCAAAATGTGTCAAAAGTGATATGGATGGGCTCATACACAAAACCACTGAGACAAGTGCCTCCATGATTTCTAATAAATGCAAATTTCTTCTTTTAAATCAACACATACTGGTATGTAGAGGAACTGGGGCACAGTTATTACTGTATGTGCAAATACGTCACTGATGTTTCGGGCAACCAAAATCATTATAGCTCAGAATGTAAACTGGGATCACGTGTCCTTTGTTACATCCCAATTTGTAGCATCGATCATTGCTTTTTTAGTAATCAATAATTCCACTTTGGTTATGTGGTGCAATGCAGTATGGAATGATGCAACTCTTCCATGTACTGACACCTGGAGCAAGTTATTGATATTCCGTGAGTCAATTCGATATCTGATTCTTTACAAAGTAGTTAAATAAGCTGTTACTTTATCTGATGCTGGACAAATGGGGCGATCAGAGACACAGACATCAATACTATGATGGTCACAAGGTGATGAGCACTTAATGGGGCAATTAAAACAGCATCTACTCAGATGCAGAAAAGAAATATTCTCCTGGCGTGTTTTTAGCACATTTTGAAACACAGTTTTAAAGTATCCCAACAGCTTAACTATTTTAATAATGACAAGCAAGAATAATCAAGCTCACAAATAACTAATTGGGTTGATGGAATTTGGCACTGTTGTGGTTGCCCAATGCATTGCTTCTGTGTATACAATAAGCATGCTCTGAAGACACTGAGTCGGCCACTGCCTGATCCACTCAGACTGCTGCTAAATGGAGTGCTACCATTTATTACAAATTAAATTGATGGAAAACTAATTTGGCAGTGAAGCATAAATTGCATAAACTATGACAACACTCATTAAGAGCTGGTTAATAAATTTTGCAGCCACAGACTGTGGATGTACAATAACTGTTCCATTCATTTATGAGCACATTCATGTGGCTTTTTAAGAGCAATAAAAAGTTATTTTATTTCGCTTCCATTACAGTACATGGACATGTGTATATGGTTAGTCAGTGCCTCGTAAAGGCCAAGTGCATAAAAGGCAGAACAACATACGCCTGCAAACAGACAGCAGGCAGACCGTGCCTGCTGTGACAAAAATCTATAGATGATACGTGACCGCCTGTGGCATTACTATTATACACAGTGACCCAAACTGGGAGGTTTCACCTACATATGAAAATATTTTCTGCATGATGAATGCCTTAGAATCCAGAGGTACGGGTACATTGTGTAAAACTCGTGATATCAGGAACAGCCTAGACACGAAACTTAGTGTCACTAATGAGAAGCTGCAGCCCGTCTCCTGCCAGCATTGGTGCCTTAATGAGAATAATGAAACTGGAGGATGGAGACCCTCTAATAACTTCCACATGGTGCTTCCACTGAGTCTAATGTACGAAGAAAAGAAGTTTTGGTGGAGAAGTTTTCTTCTACTAAACTGGAGAGGACATAGATAAATAAGCTCTGTCTAGAGAGTCTGCATCAAGCTTTTAATGTTATTTAAACTATCTTCCTTTCTCCATATATAATACACAAACCCAGCATAAGTACTAAACTTAAAGCTTTAAATTTGATCCAACTGCTCAGATATCTGTGAAGCTCTGAACTGAGCTAAGTAGTTGAAGGAGTGTTTCTAAAAACCCCATCGTGTTACTTGTGCTTCCATTAAAGACTCTGGCCTCTGGGCTTAAATATGTATGAGATGAGGAGAGGGTGATTGAGGATGACGAGAGCTGCTAACTGTACCTGGCCTGTTAATTTGGCTAAATGGGAACATGCCTGTTGAGTTTATGAGCAGCACCAATATATGCTACTAGATAAAATATCTGATAGCTATTTTTAAGGGACTTTATTTAAACATCCTTTACAGTCTGTTTAACCGGTTTCACCCATCTGATTTAACCTGTCTGATGTCTGTCTGATTTTATGTAAACAAGCAGGAATAATGTTGTTGGTGATGACATAAAGGGGATGAATAATGGGGAACTAAAGAACAGCAATAATGGAACAATGCAACGTGAAGCGATAGATGACTTAACAACATGAGGCCAAACACACAATACCACCAACAACAACCGAGGAAAAAAAGAAAAACTGGATAACAACAGAAGGCACAAGCCGTCTATGTTGATCACAGATTACTCATTATCCTGTGAGCGCTATTCATGTCTGGTTCTTGAGTTACATGCTGCACAATGCGGCTCCCTGCCGGAGCTCCCGGAGGAGTACTGAGGGCCTTGGATCATGTTCACCCTGTTTCTTTACCGGCACAGTCCAAGAAAACCAACACAGATTTAACCACATGCGAGGTAAATCTCCCCCTTTGTTGTTCTCTGTCCCTGTCTGAGCCAGTCCCTCTTATTTGTGTGACAGATGTGTGACCTTCAATTAGTGTTGAAATCACAAATCAAGTAGCTGCAGGTCTACATCTAAACCAAAAAAACAACATTATTGCTTCCTAATTTATGAATGTACATGAGGGAAACAAGATATCAAGTTTTCTCCTGAGTTAAGTTGTGAATGAAATGTTGTTAGAAGCAGAGTCTAGATCAGATGGACACAAGATCCCTGCCTCCTCCTGGTGCTCTACAGACCATACAGCTAAGATTACGTAGTGCTCTCTGAGAAATCTGGTTTCAATACACTGCTTCCTGTGAAGGCAGGAAATAGCCGTCATTTCTGCAGGCAATTAACAAAGAACCAGTGTGAATGTTGACCTTGGAGTGGCTTCCTCAAGATCTGGAGCCTTGCCTCCAACGCTGCTAATTCAATTAGAGACTGAAAGGGCAAGTTGGGGAAGAGGGGCACCAGGGGAGCGTGAAGGGGCACGAAGTTAAGACTTGGGTGTGGAGGATGATGTGTGCACAGGCATGGAAAGGGATAATTTGTGTGGCACACAGCAAGCAGGCAGCCGAGCAGACAAGTAAAGACAGCATACACTGGTACAGAGTATTGGGCAAGCTGCTGGAGGCGTTGGGGATGGAGTTATTTAATACCCAGCTGAAACATGTCCTCCTCTGTCCCCAGCCTTGGGTGATGTTTTTACTGAGGCTGCAGCTCAGTTACAGCTGCAGGAGCACAACCCTCATTAATCCTTGGTGCTCTTAAGCTATCCTTTAATGTCTTGTGAGGTTTTGCCTCCTGCAGTAACATGACTGTTATCTACAATCTGAGGTGAACTACTTACTGCACAGACTCCTCAGACCACGTACTGTCCTGTGTATCAAAAAGTTAAAATTCAAATGCATCTGTATGATGTCACACATCCAGCAGGCATGCGGCAACGTTAGCATTCATTTAGAACTGTGTTCCTGGCCACACAACAACCAGAACTCTCCACCAAATCCTGAGGGGAAATATCTGGTTCTTTAGCTGCTAAATGATTTATGTTCACCAGCTAGTTGTTAACTTTTTCTGTCCTCTGTCTGGTGCTGGGCAGGTAGTCTGCAGTGGGCTTATCTGGGCTTTGTTGCCAAAAAATAAAAGCAGTTGGAAACAAGGCTAATGAGAATGGTGAGGGTGAACCAAAACAAGTAGTTGTAAAGTTGTAAAACCACAAACAAAGAGCTAAAAGATGTTAAAATGCCTTATAGAGCTGAAGAACTGCAAAGGCAGCCCATTTGACCCATTTTACCTTTAAAATGCTGACTAGTGCAGCTTTAATTAACTGGAAAATTACAAGAGAAATTTCAGCGAGAAAGAGTAATCATGAGAATGTTTACCACGGTGTAATTTGCAATTATGAGCTGGAAATCAGTTAGAACATAAATATTCTCATCCCTTGCAAGTATTTTACAAGAGATTTTCATCTTTGGGAGTTTGCCAAATTTGTTCCTCCTTTAATGGCCTGTGCCTTGGCCCTCAAACAGAAAAACATAAACACAGGGAGGAAAATGATACTGAAGAGTCGCAGTGTTGAGCAGACAAGGACAACCTCCCGCTTGTTTACATATTTCTGCCTTCATACAGAGGATAGCAGCAGCAGGGGGAAGCCAGAGGTACTTCCTATTTTGGGAAACAGCTGCTTTAAAGCAACAATTTCTGGAAAAGGTTTGGTATGGTGAGAGAGCGAGCAGTCATTTATTTTAGTTATAGAGTGCGAGTAGAACAGTTTTATGTATGGACAGAGAGGTACGAAGCCACATCTGAAACACCTTTTCCGAAGGGCTTTAATCACAACAATCATCTCACTAACATAATTTTTTCATCTTCAGAGCTGGCAGAGCGCAGGTTACATTACAACCACTGCCAAACATCTGGTAATGCTGTGATGTGGTACACTCTGGACAAACACTGGGTGGGCCACCAGCACTACCAGTGAGATGTGAGTGTTGTTATTTGATATTAATGAACTGAGACTGATCTCATGAGGGTAGAGAGGTCTAAGTCATTGCAAAAGTAAGCTGAGCTCTTGATACTGCATGTCTGATCAGTGATATTTAACAGCTGCACGTCTGCAGTTGCCTCAGAAGATGTCTAATAAAACCTTCTCTAATCTTACAGAGATTAGAGAGATAGACAATATTAATGGCCATGTTGTTTTTGTTTCTGCTTTTATTGACGTGGGCTAATTTCTGTTATTTTAAAGAATTCATATTTACAAGTGGTAGCCCTACATTGCGGGTCTCAAAAATGTATAAGGATTACAAAAAGGGCCTCTTCCTCTTTTTTTTAACATTATATTATCCCTTTCTGTGGTGAGATAACGTCTAGACCACAAGCCAGACACAGAAGATCTTTGGAGCATTGGACAAGACAAGCATATAGATTTAAAATATCAATACCCGTCATCCAGGAAGCTGCAGAGAACCTGGGACTTTGGCTCTTGACTGGAATCTGACTGCATATCTGAGGCAGATATTAATATCAATATTCAACAGTTTAAAAATCGGATTGTATTATGGCGAAGATACGTACTGAACAAAACATTTTATGGTTAAAACATAAGCTTGTCAGTGCTCAGTGGTGGACAAATTATGTCATGGATGACACAAATATATCTTTGGTACTTTTTACTAACTAGCCAGCATATATGCCCAGTTGGCACAGTGCAGGTTACATATATTTGAGATAATCTATTATCAACCAATAATAGCCTGCCCTTTTATATGTGGGGCACTAGTTTGAAGAATGAAAGTGCAGTTGTCTCTATGGATCACACATTACACATAAAAAAGATCATCAATCACTGAACTTGGCTGATTTTTCTCTAAGGTATGAGAGACAAATTTAAACTTATCATAAAAACTAAAGATTGAAATGTCTTCCTTGGCAGACATTAGAAAATCTCCCACTCAAATGGCTGAAGGTTTGGCAGCCAACCACCTCTCTCTCCCTGTGTATGAGCAAGTGTACTGTACCTGCGCATGTGTGTTCCTCACTTACTAGAACCTAATAACATTCAACTTCTCCCTACCTCTCAAAACACTGACCCAGAGCTTCAGCTGAGTGTTTTTCCTCTGGTGGTGTCCTGTCTCTGCTCTGTCTCCTTTGCTGAATAGTGCAAAGCTTAAAAGCTGATGCTGCAACACTATAAGCCTCACTGAAAAAGCCTGCGTCTGGAAAATCTAACGTCTGCCCATCCCTCTGACTAAATGATTCAACACTCGAATATAAACCCTCTGGCTGGGATGATGTCAGGTACTCTGTCTGTGTGACTACAATCATTCACTGAGTGTATCCAATGTTCCACGCTGCTCAAAATAATGTTTAGGCCAGCAAATTTGAGAGGACAGGAAAGAAAAATGATACAAGAATGTGCAAACACTTTTACTGACCAAGTTTACAGACCACAACTGTGAGAACACCATGGTCTTTGTACATAAGGAAGAGGGCATGCCTGGAACTTCAGAGCCGCACAGAAAGTCACAGCTGCCTCTGTCATCACGTCGGCCTTTTATGCAGCTGCAGCATTTTTGCCTGCAACCAAACCTGAAACCAGACCTACACTGTCTCAGAGACCCCCTGTCACTGCACCCTCACGTCCCGTGGGACAGAGTTACCCCACTCGCTGACCCCCATTGACCCCTGTCTGTCAGAGGTTCAATGCCCTGAGTGAGAAAGCTGGCGAGGGCAGCTCCAGTGTCTGATTCCCTTCAGAGGCTAGATATCGAGGGACAGGCAGCCGGGCCTGTGAGAGGGCGGCAGAATTATTCGACTGGATATCCTCTCAGACTTGACCGAAAATGTGACCCCAGAAGCTGCTTGGCAGGTACCCATTTTGTGTTTGTGTTTTAAAGCTAGCATATTGAAAGTTGTATGACCTCATAAACCCCTGGCATAACCTCAAACATCAGGGTTGATTTGATCCTAAAAGGACTCTGTCTTAAGAGAATAAGCTCCTTTCTCTATTGCTTTGAATTACAGTTGCCTTGAATTTGTTTTTTCACTTAATTTGTGCAAACACAGGAGCAGACATGGGTGTGTTTGTGCCTTACCTGCACTGAAATACCCTGAGGATTATGGTGAGCTAGCTAAAGACTTGGCTTGTATGCAGGAGATTGACAGTTAGCAGCGGTCTCTTACTCTGAGAGCACTGATTCATGACTTAATGCTCTCCAGCAAGAGAGGAAAGACGTAAATCTACAAAGGACTCAACAGATTTATCCCCAAAGCAGACGGCTTAAATTATAAATGCATATACAGTAAGAGTCTGTCAGGCTGTGTAAAGTGCCTTACTCAGGTCCTGTAGGTGACTGACTGCTTCATAGATCTCATCCCTAAAATCCCCCACACAATCACTGAGCCTAACCAAAAATGGCTGTGGGTGTATAGAGCTGTAACTCACTTGGAATTGCTGGGGCCGGCTCGGCTGGGACAGAACAAAGTACTGGACAGCCAGATTGATGTAAGCTGTGCGGTAAGAGCTGATGCTCTTGTGACCCAGCACCACTTTGTACAGCTCCAGGCACATCAGGCCTGCCACTGCGGCTGTTGTGGTAGCTATGGCGGGGATGATCCTTCCAGCAATGCGCTTACTCTGTGAATGGGACAAAAAAATATTCAATATTATCATTTATTGACTTTAATACTGTGATGATATGAGCATATTATGTTTCACAAAACTCCAATGGTGGGAAGTAACTAAGATCATTTATTCAAGTAGGTCTGAGGTACTTGCACTTTAATTGACTATTTCCATTCTACGCTATAAAATGTTTCAACTCCACTAAAATTTTACTCCTCTGCTTTTATTTCACAGCTATAATTACTAGCTACTTTAAAGTTTAAAGTTTTAAATGCAAAACATAAAGTATGATCAGCTTATAAAATACAATGCATCTTTATAAGTAAAATTACTCAACAGTTTGAGTATTAATTTGAATGCAAGTCACTGAGGGCACTGAGGTATTGCAACTTAAATTGTGATGAAAATTGTATTAATTTTTGTTGTACACATGTGAGGAGTTTCATCTGATTTAATACATAACACTGCAGGACACTGTTTACTGAATTATACATAAATGCATGCGTATATCAATTTTGGAAAAACATCCTTATCCTGACATTTACAGTACATACTGCCTCGCCCTTATGTAGGCTGTGCAGTGTAGATACACTGTATGTGTACTGTGAACAGGGTTAAATGGTGAGAAGCGTAAAGTTGTTCGCCAACAAGATGCAACATGTGGCCTCAGTATGTATGACTACACAAGGGTAACCCTCTTTTGTCTCCCCTCTCTCAGCAGTACCCATCCCCCCACCCTCCATCTACCTTGGCCGTGTGGGGGTGTGTGTGTGTGTGTGCCTACAGCAGCGGCTGGTACAAGGCCTGGCTCAGGTGTCACCTCCCAGGCGACAGGTAAAGTGCTGTGATTAGTTCTGCTCCCGGAACAATAGGTGAGCAGGCTGTTTCTGTGGCTTTAGGGCAGGTGTGTGCAGCACCAACTAAAAACATGACCCCAGGGGAGGGGGGAGAGGTCTGCTGTATTTTTTTTTGATAATCCATACTGCCTCTTGCCTCAGCTCCATCTCTCTGATTCTCCTGTATATGTTTCACCCTTAACAGAGATTTTATTATATGATGCATATAGTAAAAGTCTTGACCTGGTGGCGATCGGCTGCAGGGATGTCGTAGTTCTCTGCAACAATGTAGTCCATGTGGAAGTTAGAGTCGTCATCCTGTGCCAGGTGAGAGTTTAAACATGTATCAGTCATTCACATTTAACTCTCAAAGGCTTGATACACAAAAATAAAACTTATCTAAGGTTCAGTGTAAAAATAAAGGCAAATACACCTAATTACTAAGGTGTATAAAAACTAAGAATTTGGTTCTATAAGAGGTTTGAAACTCCACATTGAATTTTAACTGCATTACTGAGCAAACTGCTAGGAGGCCTGATAACGTCCATGCCAAGTGACATCTTAGTGATGCAGTTCTGAGTTTGCTGCTTTGGGCTCTGAAGGCTTTGAAGGCTTTGTTGTTCTGTCCCTTAAACTGCTCTAATGCGACTTGGTCACCCCATCAGAATGCAGTGGAAATCAGATTTCTGTTGTGATCGACGTGGCCAGTGAGGTCATGCCTCTGCTACTTCAGCTCTACAAAGGCAAGGAAGGCGACTGTCACTCAGGGATGGCTTTAGGGGTTGTGAGGAAGCTCCGAGCTTGGCAACCTGATGCCTCTGAAACCCTCCTACACACATTCCATCTATCTGCAGCATGACCTGGGCAGGTAGGATAAAAATGAAGAGGGGGGGGGAGTGCAGTGCTATGGGGATCTCATTCTTATTCAAGATGTCATTCGATATGTACCCAACTTACCTCATACGCCTTTATTACTGCTTCTCCTGAGTCATTGAATGCTGTACGAGAACCTAATTCAGGCTGCTTTCTATAGCATCTCAAATTGAAATTCTGCAGCTACAGCAACCACATCATTTCTTGGTTGCTCATAGCTCTTTGTTGAACCTAGAGCACCCCATGCCTGGAGAAATTTTTTTACCCTGTCAGCTAGTCGTCGCCATGATACAACCAATTACCTTCTAGGCATGGAAACCTAGGAGCTCACTGGAGTGTCAATAGGTCAACAGGTAAATAGAAGAGGTCAGAAACAGAGGACTGATTTCCAAACAGGAAATAATTAAGTATAACTTAACATTTATATTTGGAAAAAGACACTGCACTTTACCAAAAGTGTGCTAATGCAGCTCTCACATAAACCTTCTTGCAGGTAACTAATGTGTCTTGAGAACGTGCTTGTCTTATCTACATGTGCTGTGTGGCCATGTTCCACAAAAGGTTGTATGCAACCTACCTACCTACCTACCTGGCCACAGACGCATCAATTGCCAACAAAGCGCTAAACCTGATTTTAAGTACAGACAGAGAGTGATGAGTTGTTGAGCGTGATGAGGTGGTGTGAATGAGCGTGAGGAGAGAGTGTGATGGTGGCTAGATGCACAATGGATGTGTTATAAAGGGAAATCTGCCTTCAGGGTTCACAGTGTGCCACTTGAAAGACTTGGTTCAACACAGCTGAGGGGAGTATGTGTCTGTCCCAGACGGTTCAGGGCACTGCACTTCACCAAAAGTGTTCTAATGCAGCTCTCACATAGGACCATAGACTGAGCTGAGCTATTTTTGCAAACAGGATATACAGTTCTAAAATATACATCTTTGCTCCTAGGTGTTATAACAGTGAACACAGAATACAAGCAAGCGCTGTTTCATTGGTGTGTTGGGGAACAGCTCAGATTCGGGTCACTGAGGACCCAAAGCCGGAGGGGAAAAAAAGACATACTCTGAAAGCGCCTATAGATTAAGAGCGTAGCTCCCTGCTAGGGCTCAGCCGCCAAACTGTCTGTGGCCTCTGCAGCGTGTACAGCAGACATGTCTCTGCACTCCTGCCCTACCTTCTCAAAGTCCATGGGGTACATCTGCATGGCTGAGCTTTTCAGAGACGGTGAGGCCAATTTTCCTTTCAACTCCTCAAGACGAGCTTTTTCTGGTGCAAAGACACAGAGATAGTGACTAAAAGACATCTTTAGAGTAGGGGAGGTAACAACACAAAATAAAAGCAAGTTAAAATAACTCACCTGCGTCATCACTTCCCCTTTTTTTGTCCTCCTGCATCTCCTCGTCAGTAACATGAATTTTTACAGAGGACTTGGGAGTGAAAGAGGATATGTGGACTTTCTCTAAGATTTTTCTGATACAGGCAACATCTGTTGTCCCTTTGATCCCGTAGATTTGCCCATACAGATTAGCTGCTGCCACCACATACTCCATATGGGTAGTCTAAAACACAGTATCCAAATATAAATTGTCAACAACAAACAACACTTATCGTCATTCTTTAACAGAGAATACACTTTCCACATGTTTTTACCAGAGGCTATTAATTTTACATGCACAGGGAAGACAATGCCATGGAAAAATTGTTAACAGTACTGAACATACAAAATAAAAATGGTTGGTTTAATTTGACATAACACTGAGTCCTTATAGTCCTTATAGCCTGCAGGGTAAAACAGTGGAAGGGAAATAATGTTTTTAAAGGTGAGTGGAGGAAGAAAGATATTAAGGTAGTGCATTAAGTCTAAATTACTTCCCTGAAACAACAGGCAGCTGTAATAAAAGTCTCTCAATCATTCTAACACACATACAAGCACAGAGCGTCCTGTGGCAGTCACTGCTGCTTACTGTATGGCAACAATCCACGTTTTACAATTATTTTACCTCTCTACAACAGAGTGCAACACTGTATTCAATTCACTGATGAGTGGAATAGTAGGTGATGATGGAGAGTTACTGTGGAGACAATGAATGACTAGATCCATCTAAGAATTACAGAATAGATGAGGCTATAATGTAAACAAATCTACAGAGGAGTTACTGTTGTTGTTTTGTTTTTTTTAAAAAGGGCACAGATAATAGATGATAATAATAGATAATATGATAATACAATATATGGCTGTTTTTTAAATTGTGGATTAATGTCCTATATTTATTAAGATGACATTTCCCAAGCAATTTTCAAACAAAGGAGTAGATTTCAAATAAATATTCTGCAATTAATATAACATGGATGCTTCACTTGGCCTTTCTATATAAATGACAGCTACCTGGCATTTGTAGCATTGTCTCTAAAAGTTAAGATGATAACATTTAACACAGATGGAGTTGTAGAAAGAATTTGTAGTATTATTAGTTTAATATAGATTTAGGTGCAACCACAGTTTAATAGTATATAATATGTACGTGAGAATTTTTTATTAGTGAGATTAATATCTGTCTTTCATTGTCCACATGCAGGTGAAGTTGCATTCACAGCTCAGATAAGAATCCATTATATGGTCAGAGTGAGGAAGAGCCACTATCAGATCAGATAAAGGAGGAATGTGAGTGATCACCACCAAATATTGTGGCATTTTTCAGTCACTCCTGTCTGTTAGACCAGACACTACTCACATTGTTTGGGTCAAAGGTCAGCGGGTGAGGGCATCTCTTCGATCCAGACCAAAAGGGCAGCCCAGTGGAGGTCACCTAGAGAGAAACAGAAGAAAATCCTTTTATCACAATGATCAACAGCTGTAAAAATCATGGGAGGGATTCCAACACACTGACCCTTAGAATCACTTCTACTTATATTCTTTTATAAACTGATATAGCTCAGCATAATTCATCATAATAAACCAATGACAGCCACAATGTGATCTCTTACCCTTATAAAAAAGGACCAAGCAGATATAAGCACTTCATTTGACAGGACTGTCATACAGGCATCTCACGTCATATCCAATGCATGGTTGGCACAATATGTCAATAAAATACCAAATAAAACATCCCCATTCTTTCCTTTTCTGGCACAGCACGAGGCCAGCAAATCTTCCCGTAGCTCAGCCAGACTAATATTGTTATCAGTCGTGTGTTGACTACACAATTTGTACATCTGATAAAGGAACAAAGGGGCTGAGAGCTTTTGAAGTTGCCAAATGGTCCATATGCTGGGAAAGGGAGAGTCTCCTACTGGTGGTGCCAGTTTTCACTGTAGGGGTGCTTTCTATAGCAGCCAAAAGGCATCAACAACACCTTTCTTTTCACAGTCAGGCTTCAGACGGCCTGTGGGTAAACCAGGGCAGCAACAACAGTTTGTCCTTAAAAAGGTTGATTGGGAGTTTTTGCTCATGTAAATGAGAGGTCTACAGATAGACGGTATTTTACGCTGTACAGACTTTCTGATTTTTCATAATCAACTCATTATTTAGTCTATAAAATGTCAACAATAATAATAAGAACTGGTATTAAACCGACAGAGAAAAACAGCTTGATTAATTGATTAATCAGTGATGAAAACATTGCCTTCATTTCACTGATTTACTACTTAGTCCATTTATTAGATTCAATCGTCCCCTGTGGTTTTATACACTGGAATTTCATTAGCAGGCAATGAACCACTCATTGTAATGAATGGGATAAAAGATAAATACAGCATAGACTCTGTATGTGCAAGCAGTATTTGTCTGCATTAACAATATGAGGCTCTTAATCTCTGATGTTATTTAAGCTACATCCTTATCTTATACTGGCCAGTCGCTCACTCTGTTTCTCTTACTTGTACATAGACTTGAGACATGAGGATTCTGATAAGTGTAAGATAAAGGGGCCCCCGTAATGTCCTGTTTCAAATCCAGCTATTGCTCTATGTGTCAGTGTTTAAACATACATGCAGAACCACTCTCACTTCTATGTGGAGGCTGACGCCAACCAAAGTTGGTGTGACGTTATCTGTCATGCTTGTGTGCCAGTATTTGTCAGGTTGGTTTGTGACCGTTAACTGACATCAGCTGCCTTATCACAGTTCCTCAGAAAGTCTGTGGTCAAAAGTGACTTTCCAATAGCAAAGTGAAACCATAACTCTGTAACAGGTAACTAGGACAAAGATAACTATGAGAGAAAAAACAGAAACGTTATAACGGTCTATAACTGTTTTTCTAAGGTGTGATGAAAATGTTATCACATTTTCTGGACTTGTTTAAAACACACATTCGAATCATAAGTCTTAATAATAACAAAAGTTGTGTTTTTCTTAACAGTCACACAGGGAATTTAGTCTATAAATATTTAAACAGACATGACTGTGAAAATGAAAACCATCCTTGGTCAGAGGAATTTCTACAACCCTGCAGGGACAGATATTGGAGGTAGAAACAGACAGTTTCTGGACTGGGGACTGGAGTTAGTGAGGGTCTGTTTGGGTTGATACTGAGCCGTGCACCCCCGAGATGTGACAGCAACATGTGACATCACTCTGTCTGCATGCTCCACCAGATTACAAACCCTGCTCAGAGATATTTATCAGTAATGGCTTTCACTGGTTCAGATTTCAAACAAGGTAACAGTGGTCTCTGGGCCTGGGGAACTATGCTGCAATACTCCATGAAGTGAGGATAGAGAGAGAGAAAAGAAACATTTTGAGTAGCATTCCTTTTTTGCTAATGCCTCATTGCAATGTTCAACTGTTCTGTATGCAAAGACCTCTAACACACACAACAGTGCCCCTCTGTGTCCACAAACATTAATTACAGCTTCGTGATACTTGTCTTCAGGGAGAGACGTTGTTTTTCCTTTAGTGACATTTTACCTGATCAGCAGGGAAACAGTGCAGCAGCTGGCGGATTTCATTGTTATAAAGAGTCTCCCATTTACAGCGTGCCCAGCTCACACAGTCTTCCCAGTTGGCTGGACGTTGTCCTCCAGTTCTCATGGCCTCCAGGCTGCCCCACACCCCCCCAAGAACCTCCAGGGCCTCAGCGTCTCCATGGCCAAGAGACTGCTCTACAAACCCTGCGTCCCTGCAGGAAATAGTGCAGCAATTCCCTCTGATTTAATGACAGATATACAGTATACAGAATAATCACTACCTTTGGAAAAAGACAAGACAGGACACGAATCATCCGTGTCTTGTTGTAATATACATTCAACAGGTTTAACTGCCAAAATAAAAGCTTTGACTTCTATTTTTCTGGGAAGACTTGTTATTTGTAACACTGGGGAATGAACATTTGACGTGAAAAGTGAAAACTGGTAAAGTCCTCATGGAATATTTTGCTCTGTCAAGCACAGAGGAGAATGACTAAACAGATCTTTGTAAATTAGGGTGTAGTCGTGTTACTGACTCAGAGGGAATTCCTTTAATGCTTGGCAGTGGACATGTAGGAGGGGGAAATGGAGTGTTTTGTAAGTTTGTAGTGTGCTGGTCAGTGCAACTCTATTAGCCACATATTTGGACAGTTCTTGCGCCACAATCATGTGCCAGCTCACCGCACACTGCATTACACATGTGAAAAAATGAGGGGGGGGGGGATCTGCCTCCTCTGCATGTGGTTTCACCTAAACAAGTCTAAACAGGAACAGTTAGAGTCATAGTTCTGCACAGAGCTGCACGGGTGGAAGAAAAACACAACAAAACATGACTGTTCCTTTCCATATGCTCATTAACCATGACTTCAAGTTTACTGGACTGTGACATGTACCTGACCTGCCTCATGAAAATGTCCAGAAGGTTTTTCTATGACTGCACAGTACCACAGAACACCTCTGAAGAAAGTGGTCATTAGATTCTCCTTAAACACATAATACACATCCTTATTTCTAAACATCAGTGTGATGTGAGAAACCTCAATGTCTGTGTGAACTGGCAAACACCATTTCTGCTCTGGTCACGAGTTTTGCTTTTCTATAAAGACACAAGAAAATGTGTAAGTACTTTACAATGAGGGGAGATTATATCAGATCTCCCCAAAACAAACAGACAGACATCTCAAAACATGGCTGGATTAGGAGGGCTCCGAGGCTCAAAGCTCAGACACAGTTTGGGGCTGGGAGCTCAAATCTGTCACTGATGTGCTGTTACATTATAATTAGGTCAGACAAATTTGGAGAGTCACAAATTATTCAACCTTTTCATCTCAAATAAATTACCATTACAGTCACAGACAAAGCCCTTTGACATGATATAGTGCTTTTTCTGCATTAATCTTATCTCTTTTTCCTTAGATGTTTCTAAACCAGAAAGCCTTCTAATTATCTGAGAGACTTCATCCATTATTTGGAGAAAATAGTGTTAGAGCTGCTGTGAAAGATACATTACAGAGTACAGCCTTGGCAAGACAGACTGTTTATGTAATTTTTACTAGAGGTTTACTGCTAACTGCCAACCACATGTTTTCCTGTTTATAAAACAAAATAATGAGCTTGGACCACTTCATTAGCTTTGTAGGTTCGCTGGAATGCCTTGTGAGGGCGCGGAAAAGCACTGTAAAATAAGCGAGTAGTGGTCATTATGTGACAGCAGATTGGCAGCAGATTGGTGTAATGTAGTTTCTCACAGGGAGCATTTGTTGTGGAAAAATGTAAATCACACGAGGATGGCATCATAGCTTACCTCAGGAAGAGATTCACATTCTCAGGTGTTTGTTTGAACAGTCCTTCAAACTGGTCTCTGGCCCACTGAAGGAATTATGATGCCAAGTTAGTGTAAGGAAATTAAAATGTATGTTTCACTAGATAACACAGAACCCTGTATACTGTGATAAAACCCTCAAAAACCACAGAATTGACATTGCTTTATGGTAAAATAGATTAGATATTATAATATTAGATGGACTGTCATGAAATTTCCTATAAGCATCCATGTCCACCCTCAGAATCAATTGCAGTAACTTTTGAGGGCCTGAGGCCCTTGATGCAATTCTGTCTACCCATCTAAAACTCAGCTGTCTTAACAAAGAGAGAACATTTAAAATATTTTAAGAAAGGCCTAAAATTCAACTTCTTTCTATTATGGCAAGAGTGAAAAGCCTCTACATCCAACCTGCAGAGTGTGCTCGATGCGGTGAGGGAAGTTCTTGAGTGTGCAGAGCGGGATGGCATTATTAGAACTTGATTTGGCAGGTCCATAAGACTCTGTCAGGTGAGGCACCACCACCAGAGTATGACCTTGGCTTCCTAGAGTTCCTCCCTCCAGCAGCGGCTTCTGGTGTTGAATGCAGCGTCCATCAAGATAGACCCCTGGGCAGCAAAATGAGGGTTTAAAATCTGCACTGTAAATGTACAATCACTGTTGTAATGGTACTGAATATAGAGTAAGTGTCCTCACTGGCTTCCACATTATCGAGGGCTGCAGCCACTCCATCAAGACCTGTGAAGAAGTCATATCCATACACTCCTTCACTGTCAGCGTCCAGACGATTCTGGTGAGCGGTGATGTTGACCTGTGGGTTCATCTCTCGCACTGCTTTGGCTGCAATTTCTGATTTTGGTTTCTGTTTATGGACAGGTGAGAAGACACAAACAATGGTGGAAATGGCAGATGGACACCAGAAAAGACATATATATTCTGTCTCACTTCTCTCCTAATATATAACAGTGAAACCAGCACATTTCACTTCAGAATTTCAGAGCAGTTGATTTTTGTCAACATTCCCACTGACTGTACTAAACTGTGTTACATAAGTTGTTTAGATTTTGGTCGACATGAGAGATCAACTGCCTGATATATTCCTAAAAATAAGCAACTACAAAACAAAACAACCAAAAATGACATAATCATGGCAGCTCTGTGTAATCTAACACAAGTTATCTCAAACTGTCACAATACCTTCACCCCCACAACCTGCCCAAATAGTAAAGCCCTCTGACCCCTCCACTTAACTGGGTCAAACAAGAGCCAGTGAGCTATGAGGCCATGTGAGATTCTTCACCACAGGGAGGAGGAGGTTGTAATACTCTGCACTGTGCGTTTTCTCACCCCAATATCCTGAGACCTGAACAGGAACTGGCGGTTCAAGTTAGATCTTTCTATGAAGTCCATGTCGGTTACAGTGATTTGTCCTTCTTCTCCTGCACCGAGCCCAACGAGGGCAAAGTTTTTCAGAAGCTCACACCCAATAGCACCAGCTCCAACCTTGAAATAAGACAAGATTGAGAGCGAATTAGAATAAAAGCATAATAGTTTAGATAATGTAAATGAATGTCACAAAACATCATCAAAGTACACCAAAAGTGTTGTAATTGAATCTAGTCTTTCACCTCCTGATGCTTTGTGTTGCGTTTTTACAGTGGTAAAAGAAACAAATGCATTCACTCTCTCTGTCAACACACACACGCATGCACAGCCAGTAAACAACAGTAAAAATAACACTGTTAAAGGAAACAGAGAAAGGGCTTGGCACTGCTGAATGGCCCCTGCGCACCAAGAGGTCAACACTGGCAGGAAATGCCACCTGAATCACAGCCGTTTCCTGCATGTGCCGTCATTAACGCCACACAAGATCAAAGGAAAACACAGATGGAGCTGCTCTGCTTTTCCAGTGCAGAGTGTGACCCCTGCTGGACAAAAAATTAAACCTGCCCTCACCAGGAAATACTTCTGCCTCTCAAGCTTCTCCTGGAACGCCGACCCAAACACAGCAATCTGTCCATCGTACCTTGTGCCTTTCTGTAAGACAGGAAACAACAGTAGTTCAAATACCCCTGAATCTGGTTCATATCAATCTGGTGGACTGCTTTTGTTTGATATATGTGAAATATTTAAGGAATCTCTTGACATACTGCTGAAAAGGAGCTCTGTTCCAGCTGATCCTCTTGAGGGAGGCACTCCAATGCATCAAAATATAGCCACTGCTGAAGAGGCGTAAATTTCCTACTACATGCCTGCAGGAACATAATATAGCACACAGAGCAAAATACAGTCAGTTCTATAAACCACCACGATGCAGCAAGAGCAGAGCATTAAATAAATACACTGTTGTAATAGCAGTGTGAAGATGCTTCATCACAAACCAAAAGATGAAACTAATGTTACGCGCATTGACCTTTGACCTCACCTTAATAACTTCCTGGGCAGCAAGGCCTCCAATGAAAGCATTCATAGGAGCCAAGTCGCCCTGGGCCGTGTAGGACAGGTTTCGCACAGCGTCTTCATCCAGCTGTTCCAGCTGTGCGACTGCATTCAGCTCTCTCACTGTGGCAAGCAGGGCCTCTGCATCTGACTACATCACCAACAAGTGAGAGGAAAGAACAACACTACAGCATTGCAGCCTGATTCACTCGTTTTACTTGTTTTGTTTTCAACTTATCGTACAACTGGTTTTGTAAAGTTAACTAAATACTAACTGCAATATCCTGTAACCTTCACTGACCTGAGACCGAACACCAGGGAGTCGCTGTTCTTTCTTCACAAAGCTATGGAGAGCTTGGAAAGCCAAGTGCAAGGTCTTATGCCTTGTTATTTTCCCAAAGTCGTTCATTTTCAGGAGTTCATGATTCAACAGAGCCTCACTCAGTGGTTTCTGCAATTTAGATTGTAGTTATTTTAATGCCTGTGCACTTTTTCAAAAGCAAAAATTAAGTAAGTTAAAAGGAAATGTTGATACTTACAAAATGTAGCATGCAGGGCTGCTTAACCTCAGTCACTACTCCACCCCGTTCATACTTGGAAAAGGCTGAAGTGTCACCAATGCTGAAGGAGTGAGGGCCTGTTGATTGAGGTAACATAAAGAAAATGTTGAGTGCCACGTGGAGGGCTGGAGTGCGGCTGTGTGTTACAAGTATCAGCAGCAGAGGAACCAAACTGTGAATACAGAAATCGTGGTAAAGTGACACTAACTGCGGACTGTGATCTCCACAGGGTTGATGCTGTTGAGCTCCGTCATGCCTTGGATTTCAGAGAAAGAAACCTTAGTGCCGTCTGAGAATCCATGCTTCTGGTCGTCTGTGCAGACCACCACTCCAGGATTCCCCTAAAATAAAGACAATGTTGACAATCTTTAAATTTGAAATGAATATTCTAGTAATAATGTTCAAGTATGCTCATTCCCTACATAGGAATCATTTCAATTTTAAGTCAGAGGGGTCCTTTGTGCAGAGTTTTTATGTACTTCCTGTGCATTATTTGATTTTCTTTCACAGTGCAAAGGTGTGCAGATCAGGTGAACTGACAAATACTAAATTTTAATATACCTAAATTTCCCACAGGTATGAATATTGGACGGATGGATGAGTTAGAAAGGATCTTAATAGGTCACTAACATAAAACAAAAGGAAGTCATTACCTTAGAGATATTTTGAATCATTGCTGATGCAGGCATCTCTCCATTTTGGTCCAAGACCTCAAACGCCTCTCCAAAGTCACAGAACAACTGACTGCAAATGAACCACAGGGTTTTCACTTCCCTGCATTATTAAGTGCATCCAATCAATCTATGACAGTCTGTCTTGCACACTTACCCACAGAGTCCTTTGGTGTCTGCCACAATGAACTTTATCCCACGTGAATGGCAGAGTTCACCAAAACGCTTCTGATCATCCAGTGAGGAGTCAGTGAGGACCACCACCTGGAAAAAAACAGCCCCCCTCCACTCAGAAAAGTGTTTTGCTCTTTGTTACTTTACTTGGATGTTTGGCCTTCACCGTGCAGATGATGTATGATGTATGTGCAGAGTTTGACACTAGAGGGCTGTTTTCACATTCATCTGCTGAACAGGGAAAATTTTCTCTGTGCTCACCCTGAGTTTGTATTTAGTACAAGAAGCAGGTAAACTGAAATTTTGTACATATCAGAAAGAAATTACAGCCAGATATAATAGCTAATCATAGCTTTTCAACATGAAGCCTTAATGCACCTGTGAGCACTCGAGTGAAGTACCTCAAATTGCAGAAGCAGGTCCTCATCCAGTGGTCCAGTGTGTGCTGACACACGCACATGTGGGTTTAAGGCTGACAGCTGCTGGAGGGAACATGTGGCTCTGTTCTGACCCAGATGAGACTCCCTCAGGAAGAACTGGAGGAAAAATTAAATCACAGGTTGACAAAACAGTCTCAACTCATGGCCCACCTACCTGCTCGCCCTGAAGCTTTTGACTGTAGTGTACCACCATCAACTGCAAACTGACAAAAACATAGAAATTTCCTCCCTCTTGAATCTATTGTCAATAGCTGTTTCCAAGGCCAAGAATGAAGCATCAAACTCAAAATTACAAACAGGTTGATAGAGTCTTTTTTTATGAAACTCTCCTTAGCAGATAATTGTAATCACTTTATGGTGACAGACGAAGGGAGCAAATGTACCTGCTGTAAAAATGAAAGTGAACTGACTTCCTTTCAAAAAGCCATTTACTGTAAATGACTCCCTATATAGCCATCTGCGTTTCCACTTGTAAAACCAGTTATTAACCTTTATAATGGGCAATATGTTAAATTTAGACAGTTGTTTTATTACTTATGTAGCCGCTAAAGTAAGATTTAAAAAGTTAAACGTTAAGTACTTTTTATTTATAGTTTTTATTAATAGTGTGTGATCAATGTTATAATATCATTCCAAATCTTGCAACATTCAGGCAGTCAAGCAATAGCAAAAAAATTAAAATGAAATAAATAAAATAAAAAAACTCAGTTTAACTGACTACACTTGACAGGGTTTGGCAGGTTGTTGCTCCAACAGGAAGTTGTTTGCTTAAACCACGGTCTGTGAGTTTCATCTGAGACATATATCTACTAAAATATCTCATTATTCATTTATTTACTCATCTAAACAGATCAGAGTTAGTACCTGGGAGGACAGGTCGGTCCACTCTGTGCGACCCTCGTCCTGAACAGTGACAGACTTGACTCCGGACAGGATCACATTCTTGGCAATTTCTACCCCGAGACCACGCATGCCTGCAATGAGGACGCTGGCAGTGCCCATCCGCTGCATCGCCTCATGACCCAGAACATACCTGTGCAGGTGAGAAAGAAAAGGCGAATTTGTGGAGTCTCTACAGCTAAACTGTACCCTTCTTATGTGTGAATGTGTACTTACAGCTGTCTGGAGTAGAATCCTTCATCGATTTCACCGATCTTTTCCATGTTGCACTTTTAACAGGCTCCAGTGAGAACTGACGAGTTTGGACTGACGGATCAGCTGAACGGACACTTTAAACAGCTGCAGCAGAACAGGACTAACCAGGAACACAGTGTAAAGTGAAAATACTTTCAGTTTGAATGACAGCATTTCACTTTCGTTTCTCATCATTCCTTGAAAGGTTTGTCGTTAGGCAAAGGAATATTTCCTGGCCTCGCCACTAGAGGGCGACTCAGGACTGTTTACTAACCCAATAAAGGCCACAAAGTCCCATTAACACACTCTATGGTCTTTGAGGAAGAGATATTGTTGATAGTGTAGACACCGACTTAACATATTACATACAAATCATAACAAATTACCAGCCCAAATTATCATTCCTGCTACCTCTGTCCATATCCTCCTCTGAACTGTTTGTCTCTTTCTCTCTCTTTTGCCTCCTTAAAGTATCTCAGTAAACTCGTCGTCTGGATTAACAAAGTTTATAAGGCATTCTTGAAAACATTCATAGTAGCTAAAAAAATAAAAAAAAACAAAAAAAAACGAGTACCACTGCAGCATGTTGTTTTCATTCTCTCTGCTGTGCACTTGATGTTAGATAGCTAACGTAAGCTAGCTATTTACATAGCTTAAGCAATTTTAAACTTACTCTGTACCTTACAGAGCATTTATTCAAAAAATATTGTACAAATATTGTAGAAATAATGTTTCTAAGCCCTGGGTTCGTTCATTAATTAATCCGTAATCGATATCTGTCATTCAGCCCGGTTAGATGTGAGCGTGCGTGGTCTGTTTGAACGCCCTCTGACGTCCCGGCTGTTTAACGTTAAGTTTTTGCGACTCGTGCAGCAAGTCCCGCCCTACTCTGCTGTGATTGGCTGATACTCGGCGGCTGAGCGTTTGAGCAGCTGTCAATCAACGTGGTATCTAACCAACCAAAATACGACCCTTAGTGCATCTGCAAATTTCAGTGAAACTTTGCCTTCATTCAGGTTTGAATGAAATTTAATTTTGTTGTTTTGTTGTTATTGTCAGGTGTTGCTCTGAAAACTACTAGAATTGGCCTTGTATAATAACTTAAACTTCCGCTGCTCTGAAAAATGTATTCTTCTTATTGTTATTTCAGCTGGATATTTGACTTGACAGTGCAGAATGATGGTGTTGAAGAGGGAAAGTTTCTCAGTGCTCACCTGAGTTTAAGACATCTATGTCCAAGCATGAGTTGACACATCACAGCTAGTCTGGAAGCCAAAATGCAATTTACACAAGTGTTGCAGAATACACTGAGGATTTACTTAACAGTGAATTAGCAGACATCTTGTGTCCAAGAGTTGATCAATGAGGCAGTTAGAGGATGTATATTTTGGAAAAATTTTAAATAGTTAACTTTGAGCGGAAAAATCATGTCAGATACAAACTAGCGTTAAAATCTGAGTATTTACATATGTCATAAAACATGTCTGGAGGGCATCTTTATCATTTCCATGGTGACAATAACAAAGATACACCCTGGTGTTGCTTAATGTGTTTGTCATTAATTTCGACAATCACAGTCTGGTGAGGAGTCAAAGAAAAACCCCAGTCAGAAGAAAGTACCACATGCTAGGAGTGACCAGAAATGATTCATCATTACGTATCAAGCAGAGGCTGTAAGATAGCAAATCACTGAGCTCGTTGTGGTGTGTGAATGAGGAACCGACAAATTCAGCGGCTATAAAAGAACCTGAAATCAGTTTCAGTGTCCACATGATGGTCACAATCACTGCAATAGAATATAAAGCATTTTGTGGGGTGCATTTTCATAAAATGTCATGGTTTCAATCTTACTATCACTGTTGAGATTTTTCAACAGTTGCTTGTTTTAGTCAATATCCAGTAAATACCGTGTATTATCAATAATTAAGATGTTTCTCTGACAACAATTAGGGATTTCATTTTGAATGTTGACTTTAAACACAAAACTTAACTAGAAACGGATCCCTATGAAAATATTAGCTGAGATCATTTGTTTTACAGCGATTATAATCAAAATGATTTCATTCAGTATTTGTTATTTTTCATATTAAATAGGACAGAATAATAGTCTGTCCAAACCTATAATAAAGCAGTATGATTTGAAACAACAGAGCCAACTTTGTGCCACTCACAGAACTTGGGTTGGGAAAATAACCATTTTATGGCACTTTATTTTGAAACTTCCTCTGGGAATGACATGAATATATCTCTGGAGAGTCTCCTATTCAGAGGCAAAATGCTAAATATCCAAACCATGTATGGACCAAATTGAAGTTGCAGGGACAGTGTACAGCATGTATGTTTGTTTGGCCCCTTTCTTATGAGTCAGGTAGTCAGAGAATTACACAGGGACAGATAGAAACTGGAGGACTGGATGTGGTGTCCTTAACACACAGTTTATTTGTTTAGTTTTGCCGTATAGCCACACCTTGTCAAGCTCCAATCAAAACAACTTTCTCAGTGCTGTGCAACATTTTGCTACGATTCTGCTGCAGCACTAGTGGATCTTTCTGCAGGTTTGAAGCAGTGTGAGGTGTGAAGAGTGACACTTGACATTTTCCTTGTAATTCCTACACAGTCTGTGATTACTGAACTTTGGATTCTGTGGTAGATGTTTAACTTTTGGATCTATAAAGCTTCATTTTGTCAATGATAAGACAATTATTTAGACCTTGTATGATGATAAATAGCCTAATTTATAATAGGATTCATTTGCAGGGTCAACTTACATATTATTTTCCTCTGTCAGTAGTGTTTTTATGTAACTGATAAAGCCACATTGCTTACGTACTCACTTCAATAGAGGTGGCCTGACCAGAGAGTGAACACATTCCTCTCATAGCTTCCTGGATGGAGTCGTCTATATTTGAAGAGAAACATCATCCCTCATCTGAAAGAAATGCATTTCTGGCAGAAATCCTACAGGCGTAGATAGAACAGACTGTTTTCAAATCGTGAGAGAGTTTTTCCACAAAATTTAACACAATAGTGTCTGAGTGGAAACAAGGTTACGGTTGGTGATATGATAGGACTCCTGGGAAGGAAACGATGAAGATATTTTTGGGCTGGTCAGATTTCGCAACTATTTCATACTTCCTTGTTGCGGGTGCGGCTTGACAGGACAGAACCCACTTGAGGATTATCAGAGTCAAACGAGTCAGAATGACGACAGCATTTCTGGTCTTTAACTTTCAAAATAAACCTTAAATCTCTCACTCAGAACATGTTGCAACGTTTCCTGAGAGGGTTATACACAATTAGATGAAACTGTTGAATGTGAAGGAAGTAGCAACGCAGTTGGTGTTGCAAACAACAACAAAACAAAACAGAAAAACTACACAAGTCTATACATGGTAATTCATGCAATGAATAAATCACACTTATACTCAAATTCAAGGATGTTTAGATTTTTGCTGAATTTAAACATCCTTGAAAGACAAACTGTGAATTATACAGACTTATTGTTTATGATTAATAAGTAATTACTATATAGGCTAGCTTCTACTAAGCTACACACAGTGCTCAGATAATGTAGGACTATGTGCCCTAAGTATAGTGGAGTGCAAAAGTTCTAGGCACTTTTGATGGTTAGCTTCTTATCCATCATGCAGTGCCATCGGGGAGGCATGTGGTTTCTCCCACATTCTCTCTGTAGCGTGACAGCAACATCACAGAGACAGTCTGGGATTAAATGAGGGGACAGATCAGTTGAGATGGCTATTCATGCCATTATTACTGAAAGAGTCCTCTCTTTACTTTTTACTTTACTTTACTTTTACTTTATAAAGCTTTTCAGTGTAATTTCCACACTTTCTTTGTTTGTTGCATTTCTTTAAATCGTGATGTGAACTTCCCCTCTAGGGTTTTTTTTTTCATTTCAAAGCCTGAACACTCCAACTATTTGGACTCGGTCCTTGCGTGCTTTTATTTTGAAGGCCAATGTAACATCCTGTTTCCGTACATAAACTTGAGGGATCTCGATGACTTGATGTAGTTCATTGCCAGTGTAAAACTCCTGTTCCAGTGGCACTCCGGCGCTGTCAGGTGAGAGCACTGCTGAGAGTGGAGCTTCACTGACGCAGGAAATCGATCTTGTAAAGACGGAATTCACGTTTCGGGACTGTTGGACAAATTTCAACGACACTCCGACACTTTTTTCAAAGCGAGGTAAGATTACTTTAGTTTTACCTTTTCTACAGAGAGGATGTCTGAAGCAGCCATTGGTCCACGTTAATGAATGACTCAACACACTCAACTCATCAGCTCAGTTTTGCTTTCCTGTACATGACATTCATTCTAACAGTTATTATCAGTACAAATGATCTTTATCACAGTCATCTTAACATGAATGTCTTCACCCTATAGAGCAGTGTAGACTACATATGCTCCTCTCTGTTTCGAAACTTGTGAAATCTAATGCCCAGTGATGCGTTAAAATTTGAAATCCAGGATAACTACTCAGTTATCTGCATATGTGTGTACTCATTAATGTCGGTAATTTAATTTTTTTGACAACATTGGACTTAAATATTTCAGTGTTTATTCTCTGTTTGGCTCTAAGGTCCTTAACATTTCCATAGTTGCTCCACAGGTTGCAGCATGTCATGTCTTGCCCACAGCAGATTTTTATCCTGACTGAACTTATTTTTCCACTAGTTGTATCACCTTTATAGTTTCATGGCCATGCATATGTGTGTATATCAAGTCTTATTTATCACAAGATGCATAAAAAAAAGCAGCAGCTACTCAATCACGGGGACAGAGAGGCAACAGCAGCTGATACTTTTTCCTCTTTTCTTAGTCCTTCCTCATGCTGTATTCCTCAGTTTAAACAAGCTAAAATGTTTACAGTATCTGCTTCCATTTCAAAAGCAATTAATCTGTGTTGAATGTGAGAATGAAATGTCACAGCTTTATCTGTTAAATCTCAACATTCCTTCTCTGTCTTCCCCCCGCAGAGCTCCCACGGGCTCTCCAGAATGTTCCCTTTGAGGAAAGTATCTTATAGGTAGCAATCAATCACAGTGGACTGTGACGTGGAGATGGTCACGTGGGCCGCTTTGCTGACAGTGTGCATATGGATACAAACACGAGTTGCCTCAGGACAGCACGCATGTCCTCCTGCTCCTCACAGAGAGGTGGATTTCACTGTAAATTACTCCCTCCCCTACTTCCAATCGGAGAATCCCATACAGAACATAGAGGTGCACTGGGGAACGCATCAGCCAGATGTGTACGTTGGATGCCAGAATGTAATAGTGGCAGTCAACTATACAATGCAGAAAGTATGGGAAGTGAGAACTGGACCTGTTGGCAGTCCAGAATGTGAAACCTGTCAGGCATGCGACATAGAAACAGATCCAGGGGATCCAGTGAATACAGACAACGAGGTTCTGCTTTTGGATCCTGCTGGATTTCTTTTGCCATATTTATACATTTGTGGGAGCACTCAGCATGGGATCTGTTACTTCATTGACATTGAATCTCAACAGCGTGAGCCTCAGTGTTTATACAAAAAAGAGGACAACTCTCCATTCTACTGTCGTGACTGTCTGGCCAGCCCACTTGGCACTAAAGTCACCATCATTGAAGATGGAGCCACATCATACTTCTTTGTAGCATCCTCTGTCAATGAGAAAGTGGCGCATACATATCCCAGGAGGTCGATATCGGTGGTGAGGCCACTCTCAACTGAAGATGGCTTTCATATGGTCATGAAGGGCCTGACAGTGCTCCCCAGTCTCCAGAACTCTTACAAGATTAATTACATCTACAGCTTCTCTACCAAGGACTTCGTCTACTTCGTCTCCCTGCAGAGGGAAGATCCCTTCAAGAGCAATTCAGCTTTTCAGACCCGTCTTGGACGGCTGCCGATATCAATCCCTGAGGTGTGGATGTACAGAGAGGTGGTCCTGGAGTGCCGCTTCGAACCAAAACGCAGGAGGAGGAGAAGGAGTGACGGATTCATCAGGGACACTGTGTATAATGGGCTTCAGGCGGCCTACTTTGGCCAAGCAGGGAAGAACTTGGCCGCCGAGCTGGGGGTGGACAAGAAAGAGGATATTCTGTACGGGGTGTTTGCGGAGGTGGATGAGAACGGTCAACCTAAAAAAAACTCAGCCCTGTGCGCCTTCCCTTTGAGTAACGTAAACCATGCGATTGATAAAGGTGTGGAGGCCTGCTGTAAGTCAGGGACAGAACAGCTGTCCAGAGGTCTCTGCCACTTCCAGCCATGTGAGAGCTGCCCACATGAAGTGAGTAACTCCCCCCCCCCCCTTTTTTTTTTATATGTCTGGCTGTCACTGGAGCAGAGGTACAAAGGTCCCCCTGTGCCCAGACAGGATGTGACATATCCAGACAAACACTGTGTCATTAAGTCACCTGTGATCGGAACTGTGTAGTTTATCATTAAGCTTACAGTTTTATATTGTTTGAGCAATAAGGGATACTATATCAAAAACTGACACTACAGTTTGTACATAATACATACATAAATCTTTACTACTGGAATATTGTATGCCTGTGGCAACACTGATGAAGGGGTGTATGTGTGTGTGCGTGTGCGAGAGAGACAGAGATAGAAAGAGGGAGCAAGGCCAGATGAGAAAACTGGGAGAGGTGGATGAGTCAGATGTGTGCCCTGCACATTGCCACACAGTTTCTCTGCTCTGTTAAGTTTCAGTCTTTCCTAGGATAAGGGTGGCAACTGTTTACAGTACAAAGCTTTGATATGAAAAATGTTTCAATGGGTATTTCAAGATAAAAATGATGCAAATTAACTCCTCCACTTGCTGGGGTTTATCTTTAAAACTAAATAAATAAAAAATTGATCCTGGTCCGCTGCCTTAGTTGATATACAACCAGAGAGGAGAGGTAAAGGAAACACGACAACATGCTGAGTTCAGCCTCAAAACACCTTCACGTAGCAGGGCATTTGGCTGCGGTGCTCTGCAAAATAATAAAGGTGTGGTCTTTTCCTTTCATGGAATTCAGACTGTGTCCTTTGAGCCATGTGTACACCTACAGGAATGTGCGCCAACAAACACAAGTTATAAATCCTACTGATAAAAAGGTGGAATTCCAAGGGGAGGGACAGTGTAATACTGTGTCTGGCTTTTACGCATTTTATTTGAGGAGCAAATAGGAAGAATATTAAAGATGTGAGGGGGCAGGGAGATTTTTGGATGCACACAGGGGCATGCTGGGGCGGGTCAGCTAAACTGCTTTAGACTGGAATGTTTACCATTAGTTTAACATATCTTCCCTTTTTTAAAAAAAAAAAATACTTTTAATTAACCGGTGTGACTCATGTTCTGCCAACCATCCACACACATCTGTCATCTACTGTTTTCTGTGTGAAAGTACGGAAAGTCCAGTTTCAGTGGCTGAGAAAACAGTCACCAAGTCAACATGTGGAGCTGGAGTCACTGCAGTTTTATGACCTTGTATCTCTCACAGCTTATTACTATGACTGGAGGCTGGAACACTTCCTCTCTAAAAGGATAAAATAAGATTGTCTCTGCTTACTATTTCCCCCCCTCTTCCTGTCACACACAAGAGTACACATGTAAATGCACGTGTACTGTATCTGCTTAGAAGGAGACCAGTGCTGATGGAGGCAGATACAGAGATAAGAAATGGAAATCTTAAGTGTTTGAATTCCCGTTGCTGAGTCTGTGCTAACACCTTTGTTCTGTATGTGTTCCTGTATGTGCCTGCGCAGAACTCTGAAGGTAATGACACGTGCAGTACCATGCCCACCCTGGTGTCAGCACCACACTACAGAGTCGACCTCTTCAATAGCAAGATGAGCAATGTCCTGTTCACTGCTGTACTGGTCACCACTATTGGGGATTATACACTGGGCCACTTTGGTACATCAGATGGCAGGATACTGCAGGTAACACAATGTTTGAGAATGAAATGGGGGTGTACATATATTTTTATTTAAGTTTAAGTTTTTTCCATTAATCTTGCTAATATTTTGCAATCAGTGTCTAAATAAATAATTCTTTATATTTTTTCTGTTTGTCAATCAAAAGCAGGTGCATATTATGACTTTTTGTGACATTACATTTCTGTCACTGATTTTAGGTGATTCTTACCACGCACGAGCTCAAGGTTTTTGCCAACTACTCTCTGGGAGAGACCGCAGTATCCAGGACAGCAGCCGTGTACTCCCAGGATTCACTTCTCTTTGTAGTTGGCAATAAGGTAAACGTTGTAACAAGTACTGCAGGTACTGCTTATTTTTTCTCTGTTTTACGTCTGGCTTACCCCACCCTCCTCTTCCTCTCACCCTCATCAAGATGTTCAGGGTGCCTGCTGCAGGTCCAGGGTGTGCGCATTTCAGGACATGCTCCAAGTGTTTGACGGCTCCACGCTTCATGAACTGCGGCTGGTGTTCAGAAATCTGCTCAAGGCAGGATGAGTGTACCTCGCAGTGGAACAAAGACTCTTGTGCACCTGTCATAACAGAGGTGACCAATAAGCAAACGTGGAGAGTTTAAACACCATAAAGTTACACTGATTACACTGATTGAACTGAGATGCTGATTGCTGTTCTGGGTGGTAAACCTTCTGTCTGCAGTTTTTCCCCAAAATGGCACCTGCTGGCGGTGAGACGGAGCTGACGTTGTGCGGCTGGGATTTCCAGTCCCCTCAGCGACCAGCCATCGTCAGCGGCAAGACCCACATTGTCACGGTGGGCACCGGGAACGTGTGCGCTGTCCTGCCTGGGATGAGCAGTAGTAAAGTGTGAGTAACGCAGATGCAGAACACTGTACGTGCAATGCCACACTCAGTTCTTTCCCTCAGCATTTATGTTGGAAGTACTGCATTAACTAGCTCTGACTGACTTTGTCTAGTTCAAATTTACGTTAACAATATTCATCAGATTTTCGTTTGATGAAAGTGCTGATAAAGAAACTTTTCTGTCATGGTATTAACCAGTACAGGCAACAACTCACAGGCTTTGAGTCCTCCTCTTTGCAAATCAGTCAAACAAACAGCACTTCAAAACTTCCAGAACACAACGACTAATGTACTATAATTTGCCATATTTGATTTCAGCAACAAAAAAACAACAAACCAATACACACCTCATTGTGGGTTATAGACACATTTTATCAGAAACATTTAATTATTGGAGATATATACTTGATACATTTTATCTATGGATTCTGTGGAGCTGGCAAAAATCCATCTATCAATCCATTATCTATACTGCTTATCCTTTATAAGGCTTGTGGGGGGGCTGGAGGGGGCTGCCTCCCAGCAGACATTGGGGGAGAGGTGGGGTACACCCTGGACACACACACACATTTACACCTGTGGGCTGTTTAGAGTCATCACTTAACCCTAAGCATATCTTTAGACTATTGGAGGAAGGTGGAGTACCCAGACAGAACCCATGCAGACACAGGGAAAACATGCAAACTCTGCACAGAAAAGACGGCAAAAACTGGGGTTCGAACCCACAACCTTCTTGCTGTGAGGCGAGACCACTGTGCCGAAGATGGCAACTAGTATTAGAGAAAATAGTAACAGCACTTGTGATTTGTGGTATTTTCTGTACACACATCTTTGTATCATATTCAAAATCAAAGTTGCTGAGAGGAGAATCAATCACTGGACATACACTTAAGATTTCTGCATTCTCCTGGGAAACAGAAACATTTTTTGAATACGGTGCAAATTGTTTGATAGCTGGCCACATTTCCTGCGATTCATCTCTGTCTGACAAGCTGCTGGCTCACTGGAACGTCTCTATTTACAGAATTCATAAACACATCTTTTTGTGTGTTCTTAATTCAGGCTAGTGTGCAAGATTCAGGAAAAAAGACCAAACCAGAACCTTAACATCATTTTGGAAGTGCACGAGGGGAAAGTGGAAGGCCACTACTCAATCGAAGGCACGGCTCAGATGCCTGGCTTCTCTTTTGTGGTGAGAGTAACTTCTGTCATGCAGCTGAAGCAGTTTTTCAATGAAATGATGTATCAGTATATTCTTAATATGATATTTGAGTATAATGCAATTTTGGATTGTAATGTGATATATTTCATGTCTCTGTCTGATCAGGAGCCTAGCATAACAGAAATCAGGCCTGACAATGGGCCCGTGTTTGGAGGAACAATGGTCACACTGACAGGCAGGTATCTGAACTCTGGGATACAACGAGAAGTCTTCTTTGACAACAAGAAGTGTAAC
The DNA here is from genome assembly GCA_033238685.1 of Lates japonicus. Lineage (NCBI taxonomy): Eukaryota > Metazoa > Chordata > Actinopteri > Centropomidae > Lates > Lates japonicus. The sequence goes on from BRZM01000069.1 coordinate 4,825,000, forward strand.
ATTCAAAGGTGAGCAGCGTAAATGGCTCCATGTTGACGTTAAGAGATGGTTGTGGTCACCACACTACACCACATTTATTTCACTGTTTAATTTAAGGCTTTTAATGTTGTACACATTTGATGAGTGTGATCTGTATTTATTTCAGTGCTCCTGAAGGAAATGAGACTTTATCCTCAATCGTCTGCCAAACAGCAGCTGCAGCAGGTGTCGGGAAGGTCCCGGTGAAAGTCATCATTGACAGCTTTAAAGTGATCACCAATAAGACATTCTCGTACAAGAAAAACCCCATTATAACCTCTGTGCTTCCTCGTTGCAGTTTCAGCAGGTAAGACACTAACCCTGGACGACTCATGCTTCAAATTAAGTCATATCACTCTTGAAAATATATATCAGTATAAGATAAACCATGTATGTACAAAATAATTTCCATATTATTTATTAACATGATCATTAATACTGTCATGCAGTGGCTCCAAGCTGGTGATAGAAGGTCAGAATCTTGACTCTGCCCACAAAACTGTGCTTCAGTACACTCCTAAAAATCCCCTCATGCCATCTCTTCAACAAGTAAGTATCATTTATTTAACATTATTTAACATTGTCTTAACATTATTCAGTTCAGACAAAGTCATTAAACTGTGTCTTGAATGCAGAAATATAACAGTGAAAACAAATACTTTGACATAAACATAAAAACCTGTTTGTGAATTTCAGCAACGAATGGCCAGCCATGCTCTAATTTCTGTCAGAATATTACTACCCTGACATGCAAGATTTTTATGTTAGTTGTGATTTTAAACAATGTTTTATATGCTGTCTTCACCTCAGGTCTGCAACGGCACAGCAAATGCCACGCACATGGAATGCTGGGCGCCTGCTTTTCAAGAGGAAATGCCAGAGGAGAAGTCTGACATCGGAGTGATCTCTGTTTACATGGATGGGCAAAAAGACCTCTGGGGGAAACGTTTTGATTACCACCCTGATGCCAAAGTCATTCCCTTTGAAAATGATGACAAAGAATTACTTCTAAAGCCAGGAGAGACAGAGGTCTCACTGCATGTATGTTCACACTCTAACACTGTTTTTCCCCACGTTTATGTACCTAAAATGTTTGTATGAAAATCTCATAAGTCATTCATTCGGATGCATTCTTCAGTATATCACTCTACACAAAATATCAATAACTTGTCTTTTAAGTTGTTTCTTCCACATATTTAACAGCATAACAAACTGAATACAGTAAGCAAATGTATGAAGATCACGATGACCATTGGTGGTGTGGACTGCAACGTTCAGGTTCTGCTAAATGAGCTGACGTGCAGAATTCCTAAAGGCCTGGTTGTCCCCAGTGAGGGATCACCTGTCAAGGTAAGAGAATCCGCTTTTTAAGTCATCAACTTTAATCTAAATCAACGGATAGTAAATTAGTTTAATTAATATGTTTAATAAGAGTGATCATCTGTTCTGCCACCATAGGTGTTTGTGAACGGGGAAGAATTTGACGTTGGTACTGTAGTCTATTACGACAACAAGACTGCGATTGCAGGCATTGTGCTGGGCATCATTGCTGCACTGGTATTAGGTGCTAGCCTTGCATTGGTCGTAATGATCCATTTAAGGAAGAAAAAGAGAGGTGAGAAAAATTCTGCTACTTCTTGATTCATTCTACTAAAATATAAAACTTCCAATTGTAAATATAATTTGTGATAGGAGTTTCTAATGTATGCTTATTCTGTATTATGATCTGTTTATAATTAACCTGACCAGCTGTGACTTCTGCCTCTCACTTAACTGTGTATTTTCATTGTTTATTGTCCAGTGATTTTCATTTATCAAATGTGTCCTTTCAGCCAGCATAGAGAACCGTTTATCAACAATGCTTTCACGGAACCGCATGGGCAGCAACCCTGATTTCTCACCAACAGGTGACTACAGGCGAGGTGTGACATCAAAATTCATTCATCCATCCATCCATTTATTCATAAATGCATATTAACTGTAACTCAAGCCTTCATAATGTACACCTAATCCTTCAGCAGCCCTATGAAGCACAACCTTTTAAATATAAATGGTTTATAAGTGATTGTAGTATTGTACAGAGACTGATAAATAAATAGATAAATGGGCACAAATTTCTCTATAACTTTGTGGTGAGAGTCTTTCATCAAAGTCAAGGCTAATGGGATAAAGAACAAGCTGACAGATAAAGGTTAAAATATCCATACTTTTGATCAAATACTTTGCTTGCATTCATAAAAACATTTTAGATGTGTCTATTGGTGAAGAGGAATAATTTAACAACCAACTGAAGTCATATAAAAACACATTCATCAAAGTCTGTTTGGTGTGAGTTGTACCAAAAGATACAACTGCCTTTTTACAACTTTCTGTCATCTCTGTTTGTGTGTTTTCGCCTGTGTGTTTCAGTGGATCTGTCTAGTCAAACATCAGGATCAGGAGGAATGGCCTTCCAAGGTTTATTATACGCTGCCAGCTATGATCATCTGGCCATTCCTTTAGTGCCACGGGACAATATCTCAGTGGTCAGCCTGAGCTCTGATCTCCTTGAAGAGGTCAAAGATGTGCTGATCCCTGCTGAGATGATCAGAATTGAGGATAGTCAGATAATTGGCAAAGGTAAACTTTGTGGCTTTTATGTTTCCTACCTTTCTTTGTTTCTTTTGTTACAGTTTAGCACAAAAGTTCCATAACAACCACTGTTTCTTTGTGTGCAGGTCACTTTGGGACAGTTTATCATGGATACCTGATAGACAGCAATAAGCAGGAGACCCACTGTGCTGTTAAATCACTGAACAGTATGTGAATACCTATCTCTTTAAAGGAAATCATCATTGTATGAACATCTGTATAACAATGTGTGTTTTGCAAACAGGGATCACAGATCTGGGGGAGGTGGACCAGTTCCTCAGAGAAGGCATCATCATGAAAGGTTTCCACCACCCTAACATATTGTCTCTGCTGGGCATCATGCTGCCCAAAGAGGGGCTCCCTCTGGTGGTGCTACCATATATGAAGCATGGGGACGTGCGTCATTTCATTCGTTCTGAGAAAAGGGTAAATTACGCAATGAACCTTTCTGGACCAGTAAGGTCACGACTGTGAATATTTGCTCTGTCATCCTGGCTAGAGTTTTTACTACCCCAGACTATGAGCTCTGGTTTAGTCAACTGTGTTTACTATTTCACTGTCCTCTGCAGAACCCGACAGTGAAAGACCTGATTGGCTTTGGGCTTCAGGTTGCCAAGGGGATGGAGTATTTAGCCCAGAAGAAATTTGTTCACAGAGACCTGGCTGCACGTAACTGCATGTGAGTATGAATCATACACCGATTACTGGCCTGTGACATCAATGAAAAGGCTTTGTCTTGTCTAACAAATGCCATTTTACTGTCCATTTACAGTATATAGCTCCTCTCAAGCACACAATGGGTTTACAGATTTTTCAGAACAAGAACTGGTTAGGGTGATGATCATTTCTTAAGATTTCTCGTTTTTTCAGGTTGGATGAAACCTTCACAGTAAAGGTGGCTGATTTCGGCATGGCGAGGGATATCTATGACAAGGAGTACTACAGCGTCCAAGACCACAAACGGGCAAAGCTGCCGGTGAAGTGGATGGCCATTGAAAGCCTGCAAACACAAAAGTTCACGACCAAGTCTGATGTGGTGAGTGCACTTAACCCAGGACACAGAAAGTTTATATCTGTCATATTTGTATCTATAACTCATTGCTTATGTGTTTCCCAGTGGTCATATGGCATCTTAATGTGGGAGCTGCTGACCAGAGGTGCCAGCCCCTATCCAGATGTGGACCCCTTATGACATCACGCTCTACTTGTTGAAGGGACGTCGGCTTCCACAGCCCCAGTTTTGCCCTGACACTCTGTAAGAATCACAGCAAATATCACATAATATAAATATATAACATGTCTCAGTCATAATATATTATTCTTTAGCTCACAAGGGCCATCATTCAATAGTTTTCTCACCCACTCATATTCATGCTCACTCCCTCATTTATTCATTCCACAGCTATTCAATCATGCTTCCTGGTTTCAGTGTAACATCATCACTGGAAGGAGAGCACTACATCAGTCTGAAGGTTACCTACGTCAACTTAGACCAGCCAAGGCCTTACCCCTCACTGACTGGATCTGCAGATGAGGCCGAGGCCTCAGACTTGGAGGCAGATTGCCAGCTGAGTGCCTCGGAGCCCTAAGACTCTGACAGGAGCAGGATCTGGATCAAAGTTGACAGCCCCACAAGGAATAGAAAGGACCAGCTTTCAATATGGTGTGATCTTTGCATTTGAGGATGCAGTTAAATTTGAACACAATTTTCTCTTACTGAATGCTGGGAGAATATATTTTCCATTTCATGAAAACAGAGACAACATGCAGATGGAAGTAAATGTTATTATTTTTTTCCTAACATCTGAAGCACAAATGTGTGAATGAGACGAAGTGAATGTAACATACTTTTGTTCTCAAATGTATAGAAAAGGATGTCAGCATACATGAGGATATTTTATATACGTCTCTAAGTCAGTGCATTAGACATGGAGTCCATGAATGATGCACAGGGGTCAACATTTTTACTTTTTTTCTCACATTTTTATCACCACATGGGAACAAAACATAGATTATATTCCCTCATAAAGGCTGTAGAATGTAAACTTAATATAAGGGTACATTAAGATGCAGAATAGGTCAATTGACAGCTCTACACCTACTGAATTATACAGCGAGCTTTCTGTGCTTTGCAGATATCAACTGTACCTGTCATTGTCACTAGAGGGCAACCAGTGCTTCCTTCTAAAGCATACTGGAGTTGCCTGCTGCAGTTATGCTCTGCACTACAGCAGTCAGCTCAACACAAGGTGTTACACAAACAGTTCAATTCTATCTGTTGAGCGAACATGACAAATTCAATCTTTCAATTCAATCAACACAGCACAACATGTGGCACATTTGGGGGGGTTTCTTTGTTTGTTTGTTTTTGCATGTAATTAAAATGATCTCCACAGCAAATTAGACAATCAAAGGCATTTTAGAATGTATGCACTGATTTTTTATTTTTTTAACGTTAAGTATGGTTTGACTAAAGAAATAGTTTATGTTGACCAGCAATCTTTATACCAGGGACAATGAATTTGGTCTCGATATACTTGATTTTTGTTATTGCTGCATTTCTTTCCTTTCTTTCAAGACTGAACTGTGCTCTGGGTTGCACTGTAAAGAGTGTTTTTTGTACACGAACAAGGTTTATTGCACATACTTGTCTCTATAATGTGTCAACAAATGAAATGTCTCCCTAATTTTTTTTCTTACCTCATCCTCACTAACACAAAATCCTGCTGCAGATGGGCAATCAAGACAGTTCCACCTAAAAAAAAAAGACCTAACACTTCATTCTAAACTATTTTATCTAGTATTCTGCAAAAAAATGCAGATAACAACAGCAAGAGAAGGCACATGAGTCCCTCATGAAAGTGGCTCATCAAAGCCACTGAAGAAAAAAAGGACTCTGAGTGCAATGACACAGGTCTGAGGCAGCACAGCTCTTGTTCTCTGCCAGGTGGAAGAGAGGAAAAACACACACTGTTAGAGGTCTGACTTATGTCAGCTCAACCAGAATGAAAACTGCATGCTTCTGCCTAATCTGTGTATCTAGCATTTGTAATACGTTCTATGAATAATTTATGTATCTAAAAAAAGATTATTTTTTTTTAATCCCTTGCCTTCAGGTACAAGGTGGCGGTAATAATGACAAGCTCTGGTTGTGTTCAGGTAGAGGTTCAGGATTTGAAAATGAGGTGATGCTTCCAGCTGAGCTGACTGAGCAGAAAGCCAAACTGATGGACTGAACAATTGTCACACAAGAGATTTATTTAAGACATGCAGAAGCAAACATATGATGCAACACGCCCAGATGGTGGCTGGTCAGTTGAAGATCTGGTTACCACTGTTTGAATACAGATCGTTTTAAAGGGTATTTACTTACTGAGAGCTTTAGCCATCGTTGCATTTACAAGACAAGGGATTAGAATCTGCCCTGTGGGCAGCACTACTCCATCCTCTCATGTTGGACTGAGGGCAGGCTGGATGCTACAGTAACTCACTGGGATGGGGTGATGCTAGCTGATTAGCATGCTAATTTCAGTAGAAGAACAGAAGTGATAGAAATAGAAGCAAAACAAAAAATAATATTGGTGTTGCTTTCCACAGCTGGACACAACTCTTGCCCAGCAATGTTTCTTCTAGACTCGAACAGCTCTTAAAGCTAATTTTGGCTATTTAGCGATGGCAACAACCTACATATAGCACCTTTAAAAGCAAGTGTTGGACCAAGTTTTCTGTACTCTTCATAGTGTCACCTTGTAAAGACATCATGATTAATTTGCCAGTGCAGCCTCTGGGATTGAATGAATGCCATTGGCATTTAGAATAAAATTTGGCATGAAACAAGAACACTAGTCTCACATAGCCAGACCTATCTCCACAACTTGAGATGAAAGAAGAAAGATTGGCATCAGCTTTGAGAATGAAAAAGTCTTGAAAAAAAAATAGACAAATAGCACAGTGGCAACAATTCTTCATTTCCCCCCTGTTTTGAACCATGAATCTGTTTTTGTTATGATTTTATTTATTTATTTTTTTGGCAGTGTTTCTTTTTTCAGTTTTTGATTTCAACACAGAAAACAAATGTTGTACTGGACAACTTCCAGCTTTGACCCTGTAAACAGTCTATCTATCTATCTATCTGTCAGCTATGTGTAGATTATCAAGTGTGTTGGCAGGCATCAGGTGAAACACTGTTGACTTTATAACCTCCACTTGCTGCTTTTTGAAACAAAATGAACCGATAACCAGACTACTCACTGAATGTGTCGACTTCATCACTTGTGTTAGAAAATCAGCCTCTTTACGCTCTGCACAACATAAAAGGCTTGTCTGCAGTTTATCTAGCACTGTCATATAGTTGGGAGACATGAAGAAGCTGATAATTAGGGTAATTCTTATATGATGTGAATGTGGCGTCAGTTTAAGTCAAGTTAACCTGGAGCCACAGAAAACACTGTACAACTTTTTTCACAGGCTGAGGGGTGCTCCTAATTTCATGAGAAAATTTCCCTTTAAAGAAGTTTGTTTCAGAAGCACCAGATATGCCTCCACCTCCACCCCCAACTCACACTGACACACACACACACACGGCCCCATCCCAACTGAGGGGGAATAGCTGCACTGAGAGCAGACCCCCAAAGTGTCTGGTCTAAAATTCCTTTTGTTGTCTTCAAGTGTATATATTTATAAATATTTTACACTTTCATTTCACACTGCCCTGGTTTTGAAGCAGGGTTCGGTTGGAATCTGCGAAACTGCAAATATCATACAGCAGCTGTTGTGTGATCCATGACAAACCGGACAAGGGAAAAGAAACCAGCCAGTCTTGGCTAGCTGTTTTCTGCCAAGACTTACTCAAAATTTGTCCTCCACAGATGGGAGAACACAGGAAAAGTACTGATATCCAATTAGCACTCCCAGTGTCATTGTGAACTGTGTGATGAATGAGGATGGACCACTGCTTTTTAAGTCAAATCTGACTGTTGATGGTGCATGTTCAGCCTGATGTAAGCTAAAAACGTATGTGACCAAATAAATTCAACATTTGCTTTAGTGTTGCTATGCCTTTTTATTGACTGGTCAGAGACACTGCAGAGAGTTCACTGACCCACAGAGATACAATCACTAACAACTGATCAAGCATGCTGAAAACAAGCTGGATGTCTCAGACAAGGTTGTGAGCTTTGGAGCAGTGGGGCACTGACCCTGTCTCAGCAGGGCAGTGACAAAGCTCTGCTAGCAAGGCCATTCATACTTTTCATCTGGCATTCCTCTGTAACTCAACAGATGCGTCCACTTAGTGAGGTTTTGGCCTTTGTTGTACTATGTAGTATCAGTTCTGCATTGCACCACTTGGTATAAAATGGCCTGAGGAGTAAGACAAAAAAATAAAATAAACTTGCCTGATGCGCTGTTGTCGAGCCTTTCCTCGCAGGTGTTTTGAACTGGGCTGTGTATGAATTCAAAGTCTGAAGTTTCTCAGCATTGCTCAAGGTCTCTCAGTTTTTCAAGAGGTTGGTGAGAAAAAGTCTGCAGGAGGAGACGGGGAGAGAAAATATGAAAATACAACAAGAGAGTGCATATTTGATTAGCTAAAAACAAATTTATCAAGTCTTGTTCCTGTTGCACCTTTGTATAAAATGCTACAATATTTAACAAATCCTCTGTAAATTCCCAAGTACTTTTCTCTTCTCTCTAAATTAAAGACTGAGAAATACATATATAACATACAGTCAAAAGGATCAAATGTTACCAGCTTTCTTGTTTGTAATTTCAGTGAAGCTCAAGCCTATAGCATGGTATTTGATTTAGTACTTTCAGATTAATTTTATATTCTTCAATCACCATTTTTCTTAAGTAATAAACTAAATTCTTTCCATCTTAAAAGCCCAACTTCCTGTGCAAATATCTTGCAAGTGGGCTTGTAGCCTTTCACACTTTTGTTCTCTGAATTGAATCTGCTGTCCTTGAGCTTGTGTACCATCAGTAGATACCTGAATAGCGAGGCAATCTTCCTCCCTCTCCCTTGCTCCTCTCCATTGTTGCATTACATTCAGAGGGAGGATGAAGAGCTGGGAGGTCACAGATGGAGAGAAGTGTTATGTTTGTTCCCATCTCTGCTCGCGGAGTGAATGTCTCCACAGATGGGATTATATTGAAAGGCAAACACAAATTTGCAGAGCAATGAAAGCACTCCGAGGCACAAGGCCACGCCAGGCACATAGCTAACTGTACTTGTTAAGAGTTTCTTATCATCCTTTTTGCTATCAATGTGCCAGGGCATTCTGTGGCTTAAATATTCACACTCTGTGGCTGTAAAGATTCATGCTATAAACACAATATACTGAATATGTTATCAAGATAAGTACACAAATGTAATCAAGGGTGATGCAAACATCTTCAGACTATTAACTGAAAATACATCGACTCCCTCTTACCATGTAGTATGTTGTCATGGCCATTTTTCATGAACTGGCTTACAGAGTTAGTTCTGCATTAATAATGAAACAGATTTTGTCAACACCCATGTTTATCAATTTTTCATACTATGATGAAGTACCATTAAACTGTGCATGTAACCACAAAAATGTATATTCACATAGAATAGTGTTAGAAACAGTGTGTTCCTCACCTACTGATGTATAAAACAACTGCAACTATAAATATACACTATTTATGCATCAGTGCTTCAGATATGTATGTTCTTACATTATAAAACTTTGTTGTCTCAACAGATTTTTCTCTTAGAGTTTATATAAAAGACACAGTAAGCAACCTAGTTTACATCCACCCAATATAGCCATATAACTAAAACTCAACAAGAAACTATGCAAACCAGCCTGCACGATAACTCTTACGCTCTTATTTGAGTGAAATCAGAATGCATAGGCCTACAAGGATGTGTCTAAGTTCATTGTTACATATTGTTTTCATGTAGATGGGAGTTTTAGTTTTATATATATGATGTATATGTAATTATAAATCCTTAATGATAGAGATATGTCCCAGTAATTAAAAACACTTTCTTCTAAGGTACATATCTTGCCA